>VUQG01009708.1:34672-46323 GCA_015106755.1 Etia nguti | reverse complement strand
GAAAAGAAAAAAAAAAAAAAGAGAGGAGGGGGGGGGGGGGGGGGGGGGAGGAGGTGGGGGGGGGGGGGGGGGGGGGGGGGGGGGGGGGGGGGGGGGGGGGATTAAACACATTACCAGACACCATTCACAGCAAACTGAGTGTTGAGTTTGCTGTTTCAGTCCTTACAGATCCCTCCTGAACCCTGGTCAAGCACATTTATAAACACCATATTATATCCAGGCCATAACTCCACTGGTTACATTTGACATGTTCTGTCCATTATAATCATTATCAATAATATTACATGGTATATAAATAATGTTGCTAAACCGACAGAAAAATGACACAATCATTGACTGAATGTAAAATTTTTATCTGCTCCATGCACACAAAACACCAACACCATTATGCATAAACAGAATTCAATCTAACCTGGTCGACTTCAAAAAGGTTGCAAAAGCTTCTCTGGATGAGATGAGGTTTCTGTGCAGAGCCTTTTGAGAGGAAGTCCTTCCCTTCTTTCCTTCTGTCTTACATACAAATACTCAGTGTGCTTGGAGCAGAGGGACAGAAAGGGGAAGCTCTCTAAAATGGCTGACACTCGGCAGCAGAGAACAACACTGGGAGGCAGTGCACACCATTAAGCTCAGGCAGTTTTTCCAAGCCCGTGATAAATAAGCAGCTACAACATATTTACTCAGTAAATAATTTGTATTTTTAGAATAATGGTGAACAGCTTACAGGCTTTTTAACAGCATGTTTGTTTTTGGGGGAGTTTTGCATTCCCCATTCTGGGGTGAACTGGGTTTCGAATGAAAATACAGTTTGATCATTTATAGTCTGTTCTTCCCCGCCGTGTTAGTCTGGCAAACAATTAACAACACTACCCTGCTGCCTTGCTCTCATTCTAGTTCGAGGTCTAAATTAAACTTGCTGTGCTGTCAGTTTACCATCTGTTAATTCCTCTGGGATCTCCTCTCTGAACTGCTCTCCCATCCTGCCTGGTTCCTCTCACTGGGCCTGTCAAAGGCCAGGGACAGTCACAGAAAGGCACTTCTCTTTGAACTTTAGAAAAGGAAGCAGCTTTTCTCAGTCAGACCATACAATGACCTTGCATGTGACCTATGGCCCTCTATTATGCATATCCACAGAGCCAACCAGCTAGCAGAGGCTGTCTGTTATGCTATACCATGCATTGCTCTCCTTCCAGGCTCCACTCCTGTGCTGTGAGTGACAAATATGCTTCCCCTCCCCCATTCTGTCAGACAAACCTGTATTATTACTCAGGCACAGATCACATACAGTGGCTGGTGCCTCATAGACAAAGTAGTATATGTGGAAAAAAATGAAAATAAGGCTTACCTCTGTGGATGCATGGCTAAATACTCTGTGTGATATGTCAATGCTTATTAAAACATGGAGGACAGCCCTGTCAGCCCTCACCCTGCTCAGAGCACAGCCACGGCTCTCCAAGCTGTCCGACTCAACTGTTCAGATAAAAGCTACGCTAGGACTGGCTCCTCGTGCTGTCAGCATATAAGGCAGCTGCTGATTGGCCGGTGCATTTCCTGGCTGCTTGTCTTTTGTTTAGCACAGGCAAGCTGAAACGCAGTACTCAGAGCAAGCGGGAATCTCCAGGCCCAGATCAAAATAATCAGCCACTGACAACCCACACATAACAAGAAGCCTGCAGACAACTTGCTATAAAGGAGCTCTTCAGTACAGCTACAAACAGCAGTCAGCAGTCACATTCATAACGAACAGGCCCGTGTGGTGTTAGAAAGGAATGTGTCTCACAAGTTTCCACCCTCAAAGTAAGCTGACATCATAGGAAAGATAAAGAAACTGCTATGTAAATAAAAACCAGTGGGTAGGCGGACACTACATGAAATGCACTCTGTGTGTTTGACCTGTAAAAGTTCAATCTGAACACCAAATTACAGTCATGTGTTTCATATCATATCTGGGCCTTTGAACTGGTGTTGTTTGTTGTTAACAATGTGGTTGCAGTGGTTCAGTTTCTGTTATCACTTTCAACCATGCAGGATAATTCAATAAGAGTATAAGAATCTGTACGTTACTTTATATTTCATTGTAAAGGGTTCACGTGTTGTTGTTGTTTTACATTAAGCTTTATTTTCACTTCTAGCATTAAGTGAAACTTATAACATTTTTTTTAAAGTTGCCTAATTTTGACCAACCTTTAAATAAGATATAAGTACTTAAGGGTGTTTAAAGCATAAGCACCGTGCATCTGTGCACACAGTCATGTGGAAAAGAAAGTGTTCACAGGACTCTGCAATCCTGTGAAAAGTATAGTCCATAACTCAGAAGCAATAATCCTAAGTAATTGTTTTCTATATAACCTTTTTTCAGTCTCTCCTGTCACTGAGGAGCAATTTTGAACCGCTCTTCTTTATAATCCTGCATCAGTTCATTGAGGTTTGCAGGCATTTGTTTACGCACATCTCTCTTAGGCCCTGCCACAGTGTTTCAGTCAGGTTGATGTCTGGCTTTGGTTGAACCATAACAACACCTCAATTCCTTTCTTTGAGATCATTGTTCAGCTGCATGATGCAGTTTCTTGAAAGCTTTCAGACAGATGGCCTGACATTTGGTCTAGAGACTCAGTAGATGTCCGCGTCCAGTGGCTGCAAAGCAAGCTCAAATAATTACCCCTCCACGACCGTGCTTGACAGTTAGTATGGGGGTGTTTGTGCTGATATCCTGTGTTTGGTTTTGGTCAAACATCTACACTTTGATCTCATCTGTTCAAAGGACATTGTTCCAGAGGTCTTGTAATTTACTCTGATGCAACTTTGCAAAGCCAAGCGGCCCTACAAATGTTCTTTTTGAGTGAAGAGGCTTTCTCCTGGCAACTCTTCCAAATAAGCCATACTTGTCTTTTTCCATTTTCTTTCTCTAATTGTAGTGTTATGAACGTTTAACGTTATGAACATTTAACATGCTAACTGTAAAGCTACTCTACATGCCTATTGTAGCTCCTGGCTTTTTTGCAGTTTCTCTGAGCATTGTATGGGATGACCTTGGGGTGAGTTTGCTGGGAAGATTGGCAGCTGTCTTGAATGTTTTCCACTTATGAATAATCTGTCTCACTGTAGAATGACCGACTTCACGTTGTTTGGAAATGGAAATGAGCAGCAACAATTACTTCTCTAAGATCACTGCTGATGTCTTTCTTCCTTAGCACTGTGTTAACACACAATTGAATGCCCCAGACCAGCAAACTGCCAAAACATCTACTTTCACAGAGGTAGTCACACTTGCTGATCATCAGTTAATCAAGTCCATTTGATTAGCAGTATCTGGCGGCTATTTATCCTCTTAATTCCTATAGAAGCAGCAAGGCTGTACCTAGTCTTTCACAGGGTCCTATGAAAACTCAGTGTTTGTCTCTTTAAAAATAAATAAAATGCAGTGTGAGGGACCACAGAAGTATTATCTGAAATTTACACCCTTAACTTTCTCATTCATGAAAACACTTTATAACTGAGTCATTATAAATGTAACAAAGCAAATTGCGCTGTCAGTTTATTCCTCTGTGAAGTGGTGAATAAAAACTCGAGGCTAATATTCTGCAAACAAAGAGCCCACGGATCTGGCTTGTTTAGCAAAGATATATGGACTCATAGCTCAGTGCTCACTGCCAAAATAAAATTGGCATTGGTGACGCAAAGCCATCTACAGAACAATAAACTGCAGATAATAAACTACCCACCGCTCCTGTTTTCTATTCTAAATTCAAGGCATACATCTTGGCATGGAGTAATATGCTAAAGAAAGGAAAGCTGATTATTGTTCCTCTGTGAGGAAAGGATTATTCAAAAAAAGCCAGAGTGCAATTACTGTTGTATATTTCTGAAAACGTATAAGATTTGTCTTCTGGGCAACACCTGGCTGCTTTCCTCAGACGTCTGCGGCCTCTCTTCTACAGGAAGTAAGACAACACTGACCTCTAGTGGTAAAACGTTATCACAGCATGCCACTCAGTAGCCCATAAATTTAGTGGACGTCAAAAACTAACAAATTCATCTGAATTAACCTTCTAGGGCAAATGATAGCTTTTGTCTATTGATTCAGACACATGTGCTGCCAAATGCAGGAAATGAATGTTAGATGGTGCACGGTGTATAATAATGGCATTGATATTGTAGTTGCTATTTATTAACTTCGTGAGATGACATCTGAAAACAACAATGTAAAATTACTGAAAAAAAGTTAAACATTGCCAGAAGAGCGTGCTAAAGGCTCTGAGGGTCAAAAGAAGAAGAAAAACAAGAAAAAAAACGGCCCAAATTCTTCTCTTCGTCTGTATCTCAAATCATTAAATACTCCTTAAACCAGTAACTGCTAGCTAGAAAAGTACCAGCAGTATGTAATCTATGATACATATATATCAAATAGGAAGTTGACATAGAAACCTACGACTACACCTATAACTGTGTAAAATCAGACTTTAGAGGTCCCTCTGCGAAACTGTCCCAACATATAATAAAAGTTTTAGGTATAATAATGAGGAAAATTACAAATTAAATTAGGACTCCTTTGATGTACGTAGCCTGTTGGTTAATACCTGCCAAAAGTTTCTAATTCATGTTAATAAAAAACTGTCTGTCGGGTATATGAGGCAAAGTAAATATCATGTTTCCTAATATCAAATGATAAGGGAACTGTGCCCACGACACCTCTCTAGCCAAATAAAAACTGCAAATGTAATAACAGCTCAATAATTAGCTTGATAGTTAGCTATAGTTGTTACCGCATAACTCATTTGCGGAAAAGACGTCGTAAAAGTCTGACAAATAAACTTTGATATACTTGTGCCATACTTGTCTATTCAAGCCGTACCGTTAAGCGTCCACACTGCAGACTGCGGCCTCTGACCTTTGTATTTCTCAGTGGAGCTCATAGCTGGAGAGCTAGCAACTAGCCTGGCAGGCCCCAAGATGGCGCCCTAGTTAGATTTTTACGGCTCTCCGCAGCTCCTGATTTAGATTTATTTTCCCCTCTTCGAGCACATCAGTTCTGCGGGTAAAATAAATCTCCCCGTCACTGCGCATGTTTTGTTTTGTTTTACCAGGTTCATTTCTTGCTTTTCAGGAAGACATTTACCTGCATTGCGCTGGTAATAATTTTGCTTTACCCACTGTTTACCCACGGAAGTTATTAGCCTACCTCACAAAAATGCCTGACAATGCCCGGGTGACCTAAATATATTTAATTTTATTTATATCTTATTTATGTGTCTAAATGTAGATGTTTTCACTGTTAACTGATAATTTGATTTGTCTAATTGGTGAAATACAACAAACCAAAAGTAAAGTCTCTTTTTTTCCCCCTGCATCTTTTGTACTTTAAAAATCACACTACAGCTTTAATAAATGGTATAACTTAAAATCGTTCTTTCACACACAGAAACATGGAATGTGCAGTGATCGTGTTTTGTCCTTTGTGGTCATACGCAGTGTTGAGAATGGGGGGATGGGAATGGGTGCGAGGCAAAGAAAGACATGTGGTTAGCTGTTTGCAGGTAAACCGGTCTGAATACATTAATGATTGTGGGGCTATCGCCTGTCCTTTCAAACTGCTATCTCCTGTCCTTTCAAAGTGGTAAGGGGAGGGGGGATGGGATAAAGTGTCTTGTACTGGGGGCGGCGGTCAGTTTTCCATGTTTAGTGGGGGAAGGGGTACAAACAGAGGGCCACTGGGCCCCTCTTTGGGTCTCCATGGAATGCAACTGAGGCTCTCTTATAGGTCAACAAACAAACCAAAAGAAATGAACCACCAAAGTGCACTTTTTTTCTCCATGAAAAGCACTCTTGGGTGCGGTTCAATCCATAAGTCCTTATATGCTCATGTTAGAATGATACTTTATTCATCCCAGGGCGGGCATTATTATGTTACAGACACTCAATTAAAATATAAATATGAAACAAATAAAATGTAAACTCTCTATATTATAGTATATAGTATATATAAATATATACTGTATATGTGTATAAGATAAACATGATATTACTTGTGAAAAAAGTCCTGGAGACATGAGCAGGAGTTGTAAAGTCTGAGGGCCACAGACAGGAATGATTTCCTGTGGCACTCTGTGGTGCATCATGGGTCAAAATGGCCTCATGATCACGTATGACACCCCTCAGGCAAATAGATAGATCTGAGTGCAGGGGTAGCTGCAAGTGCTGCAGCAGTTTGTGTCATCTAAGCAATTAGCTGTAAAGATAATATGTGACCAGCCTTTCATTTTTTACACCGTTTTGTTCCCCCCAAAAGTACAGTGTTCAGACGAGAAAGATCAAGTAAGGATCTAACTGCATATTTAATACTTTTGCTTGTTCGCTCCCCGCGCCCTCATCCTGCTGCTTTCTCTCCATCTTTTACCCACGCCCCTTCTTAACTTGTAAAAATTCTAAACTGGTGTGCCTGAGAGAACACTGAGGAGATTTTTTTTTTTTTTTTAATCATCTGCGTTACAGCTCAAGGGCCACGGAGATTCCACGGTTATTTAAAAAAAATATGACAGTGTGCCAGTAGTCTGTGTGATACCAGGCTGTACATGCTATGCATATGATTGACAGTCACTTTGCAACTGATACAACTACAAGATACTAGATGTGTGCTGCAATGAATGGTGTAACATAGTAGTATATAAAAAGTATATAAAAAATTTAGTATATAAAAAGTCAAATGAATATTTACAGTTAATGTTTATAATTCAAGCCGTATTATGATGAATTTTACTGACATTGTATTCTTTATTATTAATATATAATTGCTAACTTAAATAAATTCAAAATGGCTATCAGTGTTATGTTGATTAATTAAGAGGAATAAGAAATGAGCAAAATTAAAAACGGATACTCTATAGATATGGAGGGCTAAGTAGTTTGTGTGAAGCTGCTTTATTCCATTAACACTACATGTAGTGTATAAATGAAAATTTAGATCCCCTAATAATATCTGTGTCTGCTGCTCATATTACCTAAGGGTATTAAAGGAACGTGTAGTTCATTTTCAGGACGCGCCAAACACTTTGATGCGACCTATAAATTGGGAAAACTACATTACCCAGAAGTCCAGTCGACCTGCTACAAGCTGGCTCCCTCCGCTCTGGGAGTGCTTCCCATTTAAACAAACACGGTCTTGCCGAAGATGGCGGAGAGTTTCTAGAGGCATAAAACAAACTGGTGTACTCAATGAAAGCGTCGAAGCCGGTGAGTTTTCTGCAGTTGGTTTATGATTCAGTTATACGCAAGTTTTGAACACTGGCTCTGGTGTGTGTTTGAAAGCACACGGCCGTTACAGAGGCAGTTGGTGTAGCTTCGCTTTTCGAGCAGGCTGTGCTTTTTTACGCTACCGTGATACAACGAACCACCTTACCACTGTCTGTTTATTATGGGACATTTGCTGTAATATTATTAGCTCCTCACCTATAAGTGGTATCATAATGAACGTCGATCTTGGCTTGATAATTATCCATTCTTGTTGGTTTTTGTGTTTTTTGGCGTTTCCATTATCCACTAGCTACAAAGTTTACGAGACCAAGGCTCTGATTCGCTGGGGTGCAATACCCTAGCTGTTAACACTCAGCTCTGCTCACGAGTGAACTCTATTGTGTTTGGAAACGTTTACGTGAAGTTTGTGCCGCCGTTAGCGTGTGTTCATTGTCAACACACACACACACACACACACACACACACACAGCTGAATAGCTTTGGGGACTATATTTTCTACCTGACAGCCCGCCTTGCTTTACAGTTTCGGTTCATATGCTGCTGTGTTCACAGCTAATGTGTGACGGTACACCGCGGAAGTTTTCATTAGTGGGGAAATCTAAATAACAATATTGAATTACCTTCTTGTCGAGTGACTAGCTTCCACGGTGAATGTAGTGGAGAGTAGCACTCTTAATTACAGTGTATCTACTTCGGTTTTGTTTCCTTATACTTAGATACTCCAAGTCTCTGTGTCAAAGTAACACCCATTAAAAAAAAAAAAAAATCAGTGTAGGAAAAATGACAAAATGTTTTTTCATTTTAAAATGGGACGGGTTTTCTCTAAGTGGTTGTTACATTAGTAAAGTTTGCCAGCTGCAGGTCGTGGGCAACCACGCAGTATTTTCCAGTAGCCCACACTATGCTGCTCCCTTGCTGCTTGCAACCCAACTTGAACTGACTGGCTCAGCGTGGCTGCTCTGAACAATCCCCAGCATGTGGTATTTATTTGCATGACTGTAGCGAAATAGCGCTCGCGTGATTGTAGTGGTTGGTATAACTGGGACTATCTCTCTACGTGATTAAATGTTGGCGTTCACTGCTGGTAAATCACATGTAGGTGCATACGTGAGCGTGAGAGAGGCTGACTGTTTGTGGAGGCAGATGGATGTGTTTCAGTGCAGATGATGATAAACACTCGCAGGGTTCCGGTCTGGGTTCGCCTTCCCTGTGCTTGACAAGGTGTATGCTGAGGACTCGGTTTTTTTGTTTTGGTTTTTTTTAAGGTTGTAAGAGGAAATTCTTGGAGAGCGTGCTCAAGTGTAGGCAACAGTGAGGGGGAAGGTTAGTCATTTCTCTGAAATGCTTGAGGACTAGGTGTGCTGTCGCTCTCTTTGCCCGGGGCCATCCCTGCCGATACTTGCAGGCATTTACATTTCAATGCAAGAGTCTCTAGGATCATTCAGGTATTTTTTTTTTTCTTTCTTTTTTTTTCTTTCTTTTTTTGGTTGTTGCCTACTGTTGAGTTTTCCCACTTACAGCGATTTCACACATGGGATTAAGTAGACTGTGATATCTCAGTAATCTGGGCATTAGATGGTTGGTAGCTGGGAAACAATGAGTAAGAATGGTTCTGCTAGCAGTCTTTAGCTGTCAGATGGGCTAACTTGTCTTTATTTTGAGTCTCATAGAATGCCATTACTCAAGTCCATGTATGTGGTATTTTTCTAAGTGGGTAGAATGACCACTGTGGGAACCTGTCCAATGAGCTACTTCTGCACATATTCTTGGCAAATGGAGCCCCCTGTTCCCCCCCATTCTCTGTCCCTTTATCTACCACTCTTTTTCTCCCTCACACAGGGTGTCAGGGTGTGTTAACAATGAATCAATCTTTGGGGGGATTCTTTGACTGCAGATGGGGTGCAGAAGTGACTGCATTGCATGGCTTTCGCTCTTTGTCTGTCGGCCCCCGCATGGGCTCTCAATAATTCATTAACTTATCACTTTTTCTCATGGGCATGGGAGAAGGCTCTCCGGTCACATGTTCCATGGATTCAGCACCCTAACGCTCACCCTATTAAAATGAGCATAACATCTGGAGGCATTGCTGATATTTGGGTCATTCTTGTGGAGTTTACTTGTGATACAAAGTATTGTATTCTGTCCCTAAAATAATAAAAATGTGAATTTTTGAGGAGCGGCTATGGTTGTATAAATTACACCTAGAAGTGCTCAAACTTATTCAGTGACATGAGTAAATTGGGGCACACGTGAGTGCCTGCTTCCTGCATGAAGCCTGAAATATATTGACCACAACAAGTTCAAACTGCAATTCTCAGGGTCAACACAGTGCATTCAAAACAAACATGTTTATGAATGAAATGGTTAAAAACATAATTTTTAAATAATATCAAAAAGTCAGTGCAGCATTTTAAAAATATTTTTACTGCTTTCACCTTGTTATAGGATGCTGCCTTTTGCGTAGGACTGGCACCATATTTGAGTTGTCTAAGACTTCTAAATACATTGGTGGTGAGCTTGCAACTCTCTGATGACTGCCTAATCTGTCTTTGTCGAGCAGCATTTTTGTGTCATTAATGTCCGAATAGATGGCATTCTTTGAGTGTTTCGTCAGTCTCCCTGCCTTAAGAGAGACAGAGAGGTAATAAGTTTAGTTTCGAGATACTGCCAATCGGTCATGTGGTATGTGTTTGTTTTATGATTAATAGTTGTGTGGATGAGCAGTAGCTTTGAGAGTACTCTTGATGACACAGAACTGAAAGAACAGCCTGATTGTTTCCCCTAATTGAAATATGACTCCTTGGTCTTCTTACAGCTGTATGGGGAGTGCAGGGTTAGTCAGGGAAAGCAGTTGCTCCTTCTTATGTAACTTGTAACCAGTTCTTATCATTTAGAGAAAAGTAGGATCTTTATATTTTTAGAAACTGTTTTTGTATTTGATGTTATCTTTACCCAGGTCTGTTTCCAAGTCAAGTTTGAGTACTTGTTTCCCTCACTTTGACTTGTCATACAAGGCCGTTTTACAACCAAGTTAAAGAATTCAGAAGTTTCCTGCGGTCAGCTCAAGCTGTGCATAACATCCTGTTTAGTTCCCACATCTCAAGGTCACTCGTGCAGTGACAGTGATCTGGATTTGTTTGTTAAAAAGGCACATACCACATACACATACACACTGGCAGAACTCAACAGGTAGGTTTGCTTTTTCTGCCTACCTCTGTAGAGCTAAATATAGAAATCTCTGCTAAACAAGACAGTCATGTTTCCACTGCTGAAATATTTAGTTACTTTGCTCAAACAAGTGAGAGCGAGAGTATGAAACGAGAGCTGCCGAAACCAGATCAACCAGGGAAGGCCAGATCACCACCTCACTGAGACCCAAGTCAAATGGTGCAGTTTGCACTTTCATTCTTTTTGAAGTCACATGTCATTCATGCCCTCATTGTCCTCTTCTTCATCTCTGAGGTAAGACCCAAGTGTTAGGCTAGCTGAGCCATATGTGAGCCATGCACACTTCTAAAAGCCAAACAGGCAGCCTGAAGCAATCATTGCACCCAATTCTAGTTTATAACCAGCGTGGATTTGGAACAGCTCTCGCTCTAGTCCTCATTGATTGGATGGAGGAAAGAGTTTATTAGGGAAGGGTGTGCCAAGAGCTTTGTCCCCCTCCCCTCCTTGCCCTTCCTCTTTAACTTCAACTCCCCCTTTAACTTTCGCTCCCCCAGCTCAAGAATGCTCGTAAAAAGAGTTCACCTGAACAAGCCAGTGGGAGGGTAGGAGCCTGCTCTAGTTTTGTTACTATTGTAAAAAGTTAGCAAGATGTTGTTTGTGTTTTGTTTAGGGCCCCCTTTTATAAAACTGCTCTGGGGAGACGCAGCAAGGGTGAAAAAAAGTTTGGTTTGTGAGATAACTGCTACCAGATGCTCTCTCTGTCTGTTATTCGGCATAAAGAGAATTAGAAAGAAAGGCTGCAGAAGAGAAGAGAATAAGAGATACTGTCATTTCTGAATGAACTTTTCAACTGGTGCATGGATATTCTCCATCTTAATTCAGTCCTCACTTTTCTTTTCCCATCAGTACCCCTCCCCCCTTTTATTAAAGAGAAAATAATTTTTAAAAGTGGTACAACTTCTTCATAGTGAACATTAGACCCATAAAGGCTCTAATGTCACTTTTTTGAGCAATCTATCCTGTGTAAATATGTGTTATGTTTATGTCATTAGTGAGAGTCTCAGGAATAGCTCCAATTTGGGTCATATGCTTGAGTGTTGTGGAATTGGTTTGCTATCAAAACAACAAAGGGCTTTGTTCACTGCAGAGTTTTCAAGGTTCTCTGTCCTTACTTTTCACAAAGGTTGCCTTTACTGGCCTTAATATTAGTAGTTTAGTTTTTTTAGTTTTGTAGTTTT
>VUQG01009708.1:21328-32245 GCA_015106755.1 Etia nguti | reverse complement strand
TGTTTTTTTTTTTTTTTTTATATATATATATATATATATATATATATATATATATATATCTATCTGAATTGCTCTTGCAATATTGGGAAAAGTGGTTCTGTGTGACTATGGTATGATTAAAAATAGAAGTAAAGGTCCCTGTTCAATTAGCTCCACCAATGTGTCCCAGTCTAATCCTCCGGTCATGGTGGCCACCGTTGAAATAGAATTCCAATATTATTTAAAGCAATTAATGACTTTGGTTTTAAGGCAATGTGAAGGTCAAAAACAAACTTAGTGTGGCAGGACACAAGCTTCATCTACAATCAAGAAATACATTTTTAATATCCAAATGGGAGTGGGTTTAGATTTTAATGATGACATCATCTGAGCCCCCATTTACACAGGCCTAAAGACAAGTTGGCGACCAACAGATAACTGTCGGATGCGCAGTAGAAATGAGTAAGGCACAACCTTCACTTTGAAGTAAGAGTTTTAAAAGTCTCTGATTCCGGTTTGCGTCACACCTAGTTTCACTGGCACTTGGTGGTTAGTTAGCAAGACTAGTTTGCAGACATGTTGACCTTTTCTTTTCAGACTAGACTCAACTGCAGTAGTCCCCTAGTGACCAAAGCAATCACAAGGAGGTTTTGGGTGCAGCACCCACTTTGTGATAAATTTCACCCAACAACAACCAGGAGTCACTCTCCAAATACTTAGGGAATACAGGTTTTCCCCTAGTGGCTGAATGTTGCAAGGAGGTCACTGACTGATCTCTAGGTGTGTTTCAGTGAGGCATAACAAAATCACACTGTTCAAGTAAAACGAACACTGAGGGAGGAAATTGGAAGTGGCATCATGTCTTATTTTTTGCTCCTTTCACATGTTGTACTGCTGTTCTTTGTCATTCAGTGAAGCTGCGTTGCTGTCTCACTCACTTAACTGAGTAGGAGGGGAGAGAGTGAGAGGTGTGCTTGCAGCAGGAAAAAAAGACCTTTTTTTGCGAAGCAGTACTGTCTGTAGATATTTTTGCTGTGTTCTTTATTTTAAAAGCCACCAAAGGGCTATGCAAAGTGTTGATCTGACCAGTGGTGATAAAACAAATATCCATAGTCTTAAAAACCCAACATTATAGTTATTGATCAATTTTGAGGTACAGTCCTAGTATTGGCACAGTATGGATTATTTGGGCTATATAACGACTATTTTAATTTGTGTCACTTTTTATTAACAAAAGAATCTAATAGTTGAATCTTTTGCAGTCTTATTTGTATTGGAAAAAGGAGATTTCTTTTAGAGACAGCTTTATTTTCACACTTTGCTTCAAGTAAAACAAAAAAACCCCCAATATTATGCAAAGCTCGTACATTTTTGTACTCCTACTTCATAAGCGTTTTTTGCCTTGAGGAAAAATCAGCAATATTTCATTTTTCTACCAGCAGAAACAGCAAATGCAACTTTTGTTGCTTTATACTTCAAATAAACATAAACCAGACTGTAAATATGCATAGTGGTGTGTGTCCGCTCAGTCAGCCTGTGTTGTCCTTTGCTTGCCCCCTTGAAGAGCGAAGGACTTGATTAGCAGTGCAGGCTTAATCACTCAGCAGATGGGACAGAGTGCAGTGTCACCAAGACAAAAACAAACCCACAGTTGGATTATGGCTGGCTGTGTGTACGTGTGTCTCTGTCCACTTGGACTGAGCAGCATTGACTTGACTCCTAAACCAGCTCCCAGGTGTTGTGCTGAAACCTAGCGGAGAGCCATGTTTCTTTTCGTCTCTGTCACCCTTTAAACAATTGGTTGTTGCTGTCCTTATCAGTTATTTTGTCCAAAGCATGAAATAACACGATGAATTAAAAACTAGAAAACAGGGCATGTTATATAGCTTGAGATGATAAAGTCTGTTATCTCTTCTTTTGTCTTCTGTTTTAATTTTTTAATTTTAATTTTTTTTTGGAGCTGGGTGAAAAGCAAACTAAAAAGAAACTTTACTGACAGGCTGTAAAATCCTCATGTATTCTTAACCAAGGTCAGCATCAGCCTGGGAGATCAAATAAGGCACGTATTGATAGTTCCTTCTGCTCTTACTCCTGTTAGTAAAATCCTTTTTTACCTAGGCTCCGTCACCACATGAAGCTGACCATTTAAAAGAAAGAAGTAGTAAGAGGAATACTAGGATAGAGGAGGGTTCAAAGTTGTGAAACTGGCATCAGACCATCTTTTGAGTGGAATTCTTTGCAGGGGTCAGAGTTCAGAGGCTGCAGTGTGGTGCTCTGATTGGCTGCGGAAAGGTGAAATGAAAACCACAGTAAACTTTTGACCCCGGCGCAGGAGCGCTGCAGGAACGCCCAGGCTCAGCTCTGGCGTGGTGGAACAGAGCCCGCTCTCTTCCTGTGTTTACTCCACCAATCCAACAGTGACGGTGGGGAGAAGAGGAGGAAAGAGGAGGGGGCAGGGAGGGAGCAGATAGGGAGGAGGGAAAGACACAAGAGCAAGAGCGAGGGAGAAAGGAAAAAGAGAAAACTGAGAGAGTGACACAGTTGAAACGTTAAAAACAGAAAGACCCTCTCTGTCTCAACAGCGAAGCAAAAACCAAAACTGTCGAATCAAACTCAGTGTTTTCTGTTGACATCACCTCATTTGCAAATATCAAAAAACAATAATTACAGTGGTTAAGATATCGTCACACTGATTTAACTACTACAGGAGATTTGCCCGCTCATTGCATCAGTTGCAAGTGAGTATGTGTGTTATCAGGGTGGGCAGCATGGAGGTTGATCAGGCGCTGGTGTTCTGGCTCCCCAGATAAAAGGCTGTTTAGCTATTGATTAATGAACTCATTTCCATAATATTAGCCTTGTGTGATCACAGCTGACTGCATTCTGTTTGGTCTGTGGTCTCCTCTGGACGATGCTGCGCTTATCACCTCAGTTTTTGCACCAGCACATCAAGCCTATTGAAAATGAAAGGGTTATTGGGGACGTAGAATTAACAGTTGTGCAATGTGACAAGTTAGTTGCTTGAATCTATGCCCGCGCATGTCCTATCCTCTTCCTTTCTATTCTTTGTCCCTGTTGATGATGGATAGTTGCAGGAGATGCAAGTGTGACGCACACACACAGTGGAATCTGCCATCTCTTTGTTTTCACCTTCATTTATTTTCCCTGGTTTTTCTCCATGTTGCAGTTTGTGTGGGAAAAAATGGGGAGATGCACACACAGCCTGTCCAAGCTCTCATGTGTGTTGTGTGCATTGGAAAAGGGTGGGGGTTGTTTTCTTTTTTCCTTTTTCTTTTTTCTTCTAGAGAAATAAGCAATCCTATGAACACAGTTTTCCCTCTACTATGAGCTAGCCGGTCTTACTCACCACATTCATCTATGGACATCTTGTATTTCTTTATTGAAAAGAGAGTGCAATGGTTAGAATGGGTTTTACAATATCCATCATATGTGCAAAATGTGTGTTTAACACTTGACTTTTTTCACACATTTTATTTCTTCGTTGGTCAATAAAATCTAATTTGGCATTTGTGATATTTTTTACCTTAAAGACAAAGGCTTCTTTGTTTTGTTTTTTTTAATTTAGTAAAGCAGAATTGTGTTTTGTTAAATTATTGGCAGTCTTGAATCACACCTCTGGACACTCCCCAGCCAACCACACAACAGATTAAGGACCCAGCTTTGTCTTTTCAGTCTTTTTTTTTTGCTTTGTTTTCATCTGCGTTTCCTTTTTCTTTTCTTTTTTTATTTTTCCTTTTTCTCTTAGCAATTTACAGCTTTGCTTTTTTGTTTTTTAATAAATCCACACTTGCGCACACATGCTTCACATATGTCCTTCTCATCCCCTTTCTCAAATCTCATTGCATGGCAACACTCTCCTCTTTGCCAGCAAAACCTTTGGCTCCAGTTAAGCCCCATTAGCTCAGGTTTCATTGAAATCATGTGTAATACTGGAATGAAAATGTTGGCAGGGAAATGGCTAATAAGGAAAATTCACAAGTGCATTCAACTCTGACAAATATTTCTGGATGTCATCTTCCGTTACAATTAAGAGGGAAATCCCTAAAATGTCAACATGAGAGATAGCTACTAAACAAAGTGAAATTTAGTTTGTAATTAGATAAAGCAAGAGCTGCAATGTCGGCTGTGGTTCACTCATACTTCTTGATGTTTAGTCGGGTAAGAACCATCATAGACAGCACAGAAATAAAAGGTTTAATTTTCTTTCCTAATCAAGGGGCATGTATTATACTGTCTGTGAATCCAAGAGGGAATTAGTCCTCATAGATTCCCATGTTAAAATGCCCAAATTTGCAGCATTAAAAAGAATATTTACAGCCTGATACAATAAAAGGCTTTAGGTTCTGTGGATATTTCCCTCCTTTATAACTATTCTGTGTGGGATGAAGTTTTATTTATTTATGTATTTATTTTTATTTTTACCAACTCATCAATATGTATAATTGAGCTAGGGGTCAAGAAGTCGAAGCAGATTGACAAGTGTCTCAATAATGGGAACTGGAGCTTATTGGAGCCTGCTAGACCTGATCTGATTCTTAAAGTTATTCAGCTGATTAATATTATGCCTTCCTGTGTGGTGCAGACTGTCGAAATGTTTGCTTCAGTTTTGGTGATTAAACTTCTAGCGTTTATTAGTTCGTATTATTGACACAACTTAGCCGATATGCGTTTCTTTGTGTTAAACCCTTACAGTTTATGAAGACAGCAAGTTAACCAAGCCTGTTAGCCTTTGCTGATAAATCTGCACTTCAACCTTTCATTCCTACATGGTAGCTTGTGATCCAAAAAACCAACATGGCGACGGCTGACATGCTAACATTGAAACTTCATAATGTGTAGCCCAAACATGTAATCGGTTGTCCTTGTCTTAATTTTCTTCCATTGCAGTGTAAAACTGCTCTGTTAATGGTTTGTTGTTTTTCGGGTTTTTTTCCTTCTGTTTCTTTTGAATCCCATAAGGCATTTGCTGTCTGGTTCCACTGGTTCCATTATACTCTTGGGTATTTCATGCCGGTGGAAGGACACAGGATGGCCACTTGCTAGATGCAAATTTATCAGTCTGTTGCCTGCACTATTCTCACTGGATTTCACATGAACTTTGTACTGGGTAGTTGGCAGATTAAAATCTATTTGATGTCTGCTCTGACTGCATTTGACATTTTTCTTCCCAGATGTACCTCCATAGGGTAATAACTAGGGTTGAATTATATGTTTGACAGCAACTTTTGTCAGCTCTACACTACGCTGCTAATACTGTAGGTAATAATGAATGTCTAGTGATTATTTGATTTCGTTGTCATTTCATTAGAGTTGGGTTGTGGCATCTCATGGCCTGCAGTTCTGTTTTCAAAGCAAAAGAATGTACTACTTCATAATGTTTCCCTTAATTGTAACTTATTATAATATGGACTAATTAATCCAGCAAGATAAGATGGTGAATTATTTAGATTTATTCAGTTACAAATGGTACTATGAGGTGATTAAGAAGATAATTCCTCATCCATTTACACACCAAACGACACTGAAGGTAGCTCACCCTTCACAGGCAATTTGTGCTCGCTCTTGGCAGCGTTTTTGTTGACTCAGAACAGGCTTTTAGTTGTGAATACACACGTATCCATGATTGGTCTACATAAAATTAACGCAGGCAGTGTTACCTTACTTAACAGAAGACTGTGCATTTTCCTCTTATTGATATCTGATAATGTTTGCAAGAGCAGCACACACAAATGGCCTAACATTTTATAGACAAAATGTATCTTACGATTGCACTCATTTAATCGACTTTTTTTTAAAAAGGAAAAAAATGGTCTTGGTAATTTTTCTTTGGTGAGAAGTCTAAACATCTTTGGTGGATGCCAGAGTTTATTTTATATGCACAAACTCTGTGTTGTTGTCCTTACAACTGGTAGGAAGTACCAAGAAATGATATCACCACTTTTGGCACATACTGCACATTGGTGTCTTATTCACGTGTCCTGCACCTGCAGACTAGTGTGCTTGCTGGAGACACAGCCGAGTGACTGGGTTGCTTTCTACATCCTTTGCTATGATATATCAACTCAGGGGTATAGACATTCCCAGATGGTACAGAGGGGGATTGCAGCAACAGTTCAAAAATAAAAAATAAAATTAAAAAAAATCAGTGATTACTTTGTTTGCTGTTTTAATGTCTTCTTTTTCCATCTTAACTCTCTATTTTTTTTTCTTTTTAGATTAGATTAGATAAAACTTTATTAATCCCTCGGGTGGGTTCCTCCGGGAAATTCAGAAATCTTTTATAAAATTTATCTTATTTATCGATTTATTTTTAAGAGTAGACCACAGGAAACTGGGCACCTTGCAAGTATCAGTGTAAATAGTTCCAGGACTGTTTCGATAATGCACTTCGTGTGGTGGGGGCGAGCATGTGAAACATAACCATAACTTTTATTTTCATCAGAGAGCTTACCTTCTGCACTCCTTACAACAGTCTATTTAACTCACAAGGATTATTAAATAAAAATATATCTTTAAACATTCAGGCTAATTCTAAGATTGTTTCAGTGTAATTTTATGAGTTGTAATATAATTTGTATATTTTGTTTTGGTTTATATTAAAATTCAACATGATAAGGCTTCAGGATTAATGAAACTGTGTATGCTTGTGTTGGTGGAAGGTCTAGTTGCACTTAGTATATAGGTGCTTTTATGCCCAGCAGGAGGTGGAGAAATTCCTTGAAGGAAAAACAGGAAGTCATTGTGTCCTTTTGTTTCCTTTTTGCACTTGATTCCCCAGACTCTAGTGGACACCTTTTGTTACTTTATTACCTTACCACTGGTGTGTGTGTGCGTGTGTGTGCGCATGCGTGCATATTTGAGTGCAATGAAGTAATGAGGCTAAACGGTTCTTGTAGCCCAGATCTATCGTGCTTTAAAATGTACTGACTACAGTGTTCTTTTTTTAGACAAATAAACTTAGAAACATTGGATCCGTTTTTCGGGGGTCTTTAATTTTGTGCATGTGTACCCCAGTATGTCTGATCTTTGTTTAGGGTTGGTCTGTGGTTATTGTTGGGCCTGCCGCTCTTTGTCTAGGGCAGCTCAGATTTCAGGCTTTATTTTAGGCTGAGCAGGAATGTCCTTCTCACTATTCTGGTCCTGACTGACTGACGCTGCTGCAGCTCTGGCCTTGAGCCAAATGTCAGTAAATCAAAATCATGCATGTAACTGAAGTGATGTGAAGAATCCTGAAAATGTAAAGTTATTCACCAAGTGTACCTAAAAAATGTCATTGGCATTAAGTCTGTAAAATGATAAGCATGTTCTTAGAGACGTTTTGTTGGCTCTCTTGTGCATACCCACCAGCCAGTGAATCAGTATGTCTGTATTTGCATAGAAAGTTCATTTAAACATTAAATCTGAAGAGAAATGTCAACATTCTAGGACCACAATACCATTTCAGCTTTACAAAAGACAACTAAGTGAGAAAATCCATTCACTTTCAACAAAACACTAACGTTCCTGATAGACTCACCTCTTAACATTAGCTGGACTGCACAGTTGTGTAACTTTTCAATAACTCTAGCTCTAATAACTGAGGCTGCTAATGTTACTTAACTGAGACTTGTTTGCAAGACCAGCACACAAAAGTCAGGAGCAATTCTGACTTCTCATCATGTGTATTTACCTCAGTACCACAGTTTTAGCCAGGTAAAATATGACACAGGATGTTCACATAATTGTCTTATAGCACGTAACAGGTATGGGAGTGTTTGCAATGGTGCTGTGTAGTTTAGAAGATATGAGGACGCAAAATTCCGCTCAGGGAGCTGTTACCTGTCATTGACTTGGACATTCATCTGTCATCTGTATCATATGTTTACCTAATATATTTGTGGTGGAGTCATCTACATGCAAGTCTCCACAGAAAAAGTTGGATGTTCCTCAAGTAGAAATGGTATAGTTGGGTTTAGTAGTGGAGTCATTCTGCTAGTTGTACTTTAGAAAGTAGAATTTGTTGGCCCAAACTCTTGCATCCCACTTGTTGATTCAGTCTTGCACCAGTCATCTCGCAACTCACTCTGGTTGCTTCTCCAAAAACACCCTGGTAGAAAATGGCAATCTGCAACCTTACGCAAGTCTCATACTGGAACCAGTATGTAAGTAAGTAACTTGCTGTAGCACTTCGGTGTAACTTTGGCATTAACTTAAGACTTTGTGCACTTAATCTCAGTGCTTTGTTACCTTTTTCTGTTACCTTTGTTACTCGTCCTCCCTGAGGATGAGGTGCATCATTCTGAGGTCCATAATTGTACCGTCAATAAACCAGGAGCAAATACAAAGAGATTAATGCTTAGCAAAGACTTGTGTATGATGAAGTGTGTAGTGTTAGAACTAAACAGGTTCATTATGTCTCTACATTGTTGATCTGTTGGTTGTGTGTAAACGGGTTCCTCGTAATAATTAACCTGTATTTGGACAGTTGACAGACAGAGAAAAGAGGGCTGGTTTTATCTCTTTGTCTGTGTTTAAATGATTGAGCTGCAGCATTAGATCAGTTGCAGCTCTGTTTTTGGGACTAATGTAATCAGTGTCGTGTGTTGGAGTATCGCATAGGCACACACTCTGGACTCAGAGTCACAGTTCACACACTGCCTGTGTGTGGCAGTGATGATTATGAGTTGGACAACTGTGTAATGATACATTTTTATTAGCATGTTTAATGTTTTAGGAAATGTGTGTTTTAATATACTCTCACCTGCCATTTTTTTAGGTGCACCTTGCTATTACATGAACCTTTTGACTTTTTAACTGAATTAATTTTTCACTTTTCAACACGGTGCTCCTCCGTGTTTATGGACCAATCCTCTGATTGGTCCATAAAGACTTGGTTGGCAACAATACTAATTTAGGCTGTGGCATTTAAACAATGCTCAATTGGTAATAAGTGTGCTAAGAAAATATGCCTGCATCATTGCATCACTACCAACCTGAGCTGTTGAACCAATTTCCTGTCCTTAGCTGCCAAGAGTGTCACCCGATGTGCTCTTCTTCTGCTGTAGTCCATCTGCTTCAAGGTTCAATGTTTTGTGCGTTCAGAGATGCTCTTCTGATTACCTTGATTGCAAGAAGTGGTTACTTGAGTTACTGTGCCTTTTTGTCTGTTTGATTCAATCTGACTATTCCCCTCTTACCTCTGGTGTCAACAAAGCATTTTCTGTCACTCACTCATAGTGTTTGTTTTCAGATTTTCTCTGTAACCTTTACAGATGGTTGTGAAAGAAAAAAAAATCCCAGTATATTAGGAGTTTCTGAAATATTCAGTCCACCCCATCTGGCACCAACAACAATACCACGTTCAAAATCTGTTAAATCAGCATTCTTTGCCATCATGCTGAGTTTGAACTTCAGCAGGTCTTCTTGCCCATGCCTACATGCACACACTTACACTCAGCAAATCACTTGTAGTAACTTTGTATAAATGAGCAGTTGAACAGGTGTAACTAATAAAATGTATTCATTTATATTTTGACCTCAGAGAATTTTTTTTTTTTTAATATATCAAACTTTATCACAGGAAGAATTTGTGTTTACTCTGTGTGGCTATTCTTAGCATTTTTCCCATGATGAAATCTATCTCACAGGCTTTTCTTAGACAGAGGATGATGCAGTGATTTAGGCAGGAGCTTGTATACTAGCTGAACACAAGGCACTCTAAATATTAGGATTGGGAATCTGACAGATCCCTTGTGACCAGAAGGATACTTGGTTAGCAAAAAAAGAAAAAGTTAACATGTTTGAATCTGATATTGTAGTTGCTCTATGGGAAACGCTATATACACAAGTTAGCGACTAGAAAGATCATGAGATTCATTTCTGTATAGAGTTTCCTTAATAAGAAAACCAAAAAAACACCAGACTGACAGAGAACTTTACTGGCTGCCATAGATGGTAAAGGTCTTTAAGCGTTTTAGTAAATGCTGCTGGAATTTTCTGACCTTTTGTCAGATATTGAAGGATTTCCACGCTGTGTTTTCTCCTAATGCTCAATTAGATTAGTTTTGGAAACCCTCTGATGCCAGACAACAATCAGACAAAGTGTGAGTAAAAACCAGGACGACAGGGAACTGACGAACAGAATATGTAAATATGGTGGATAAGTGGCCACGTTTCCTGGAAAGGGAAGTGATGACGCAGTGGAACAGGCCGAGGGGGAGGGGGCAAACAGGATGCAAACTGCTGTGACTTCCTGTGCATTTTTAGAATTGAGTCTTTCCCATGAAATTCTGTGAACGAAAAACATGTATACAGCACAGGTTTTAGCGTGCACAAAAGTACTAGTCATGTTGAGACTTCCAGACATTTATAGAGAGCTGTAGTTCATGACCTTTCTCTTTCTGTTTCCAGGAGATGTTGAGACATTAAAGTGAGACTAGACCCTGAATGGATTTTGACTGGGGCTTGTACTGGCTAAGGTGAGCATGCAGTAAATGTACCAAAAATGTCTAAACAAAACACAGAAATACACTCACTTGTATATTCACTCCATCAAATAACAATTAGAACCATTTTACTTGGATCTATAAAATGTTTTTATTATTCACTGTGCCCATGTACCTGATGGTAGGTGCAACATCTTATCTTGTTCCTGAGCAACTTTCACACTGTTATATGAAGCTGATTCAGGTCAGTGGCACACTGCCAGGCCTGTTGAGAGACATCTGTGGTTTTGGTGGGCTGCTGCTAAAAGTTTCTCTTTTACTGCTCTGCTGCCATCTACTCAACTTGTGTCTGTTCTCATATTTCAATCATGTCAAACGTTTAGCTGGTTTAAATGTGAAAAACACACAATCTTAAAAAAAAAAACAGTAAATTTGAGTTACAGTTGTCAAAATCAAATGAGGGCATTGTTTTGTTTAAGACCACATTCCTTTT
>VUQG01009708.1:7359-18606 GCA_015106755.1 Etia nguti | reverse complement strand
CTTTTCTTTTTTTTATGTTTTGTTTTTCATTTAGATCAGCAACTGCTGTCTCATCTCTTCTTGTACAGCTACTGAAAGTTTGAAATAGCGTTAAATCCAGTGGCATACAGTTTCACATCTTGCTGTGTTCCAAGTGACCCAGCTATATAGAGTGGTATCTAACAAAGCCTCAGACACATGCTGATTTTAAAAATAGAAAGGCATGCCAACCATGCAGTCATGACTTGTGCTGCCATCTGGTGGCCAGAAAACATATTTATTATACTGTGGGTATACAGAGACTGTTATTTTCAACAGAACTGCAAAATTATTATCATTACCAACAGTGCAGTGTGCCTCATTTGTTTTCAGGAAAGAGTTCTTGCAGTGATGACGATGTTCAGAAGGCGGATGTTTCCTCCACTGGTCAAGGGGTCATTGACAAGGACCATCTGGGGCCACTGCTCCTACAGGTCAGTTTGGGGACGATCACTCGGGGGCAAAAGAGTAACACCAATTAGCTCCCCCTCCATATGTTGGATCTGTGCTCTGGTGACATTGCTGACATGTAGTTGATAAAAATGTCTCAGCTGCTTTCTTTTTAGACAGACAAAGCAGTAATAATTTTAAAAAACTAATGTTATTTGCATTGACGGGCCTTCACTCCATTTGGCTCTCCTTTCTTCTGTCCCTGCTGTTTTAGGCCTTGGACGGCTTTCTCTTTGTAGTTAACCGGGAGGGCAGCATTGTATTTGTATCGGACAATGTGACCCAGTACCTGCAGTACAAGCAGGAGGAGCTGATCAACACCAGCGTGTACAATATCATCCATGACGAGGACCGAGAGGAGTTTCACAAGAATCTCCCCAAATCTAATGGTGAGACACGAGTGTTTATTATGTTTGTGCAAACACATTTAGGATACATAAAACATAATAACACACATATAGATAATGGATCACTTGCACACGTGGTTAAAGTCTGCATCTTTTTTTTTGCATCACAGCACCAAATGGAGCATCGTGGGCTGGAGAGGCACCTCGTCAGAAGAGCCACACATTCAACTGTCGTATGCTGGTCAACTATGTTCACGGTCAGACTCATGGACTGCCAGAAGAAAGAGCGGGAGGCCAACGCTATGAGACCATGCAGTGTTTCGCTCTCACTCAGCCCCGGGCCATGATGGAGGAGGGAGATGGCAAGTCATTGTTTATAAGCTTGTTTTTTTTTTTTTTGTATTAGAGCCACATTAAGAAAAAAAATGATTAGTGTTCATTTTTAGACTAAAGTCTAAGATTAAACTTGAATTAGCATTTTGGGAAAAAGTCGAAATGTGAAGATTACAGTTGTTGTTTCAAGCCAAACAACTGCCACGGCTCTTATACTCTCTACAAATTGCATTGTATAGATGAGATAGTGAAACTAATTGATCAGCTGTCTTATTGTGTCTTGTGACATAGATCCTCTTTGTTGCTCAAGGGTGTAACCTTCGGTATCTTTCCATCTGTCTACTGCCAGACGTTTTTTTTTTTCTTAATGTAGCCTTAATACTCCTTCGTAACATACAAACTATTGTTTACATTTATGTTTAGAATTTGTGGTTTTAAACCAGATGTACTTTCATTGCCATTTGCCATATTTGGCTTCCTCTTAAATATTCCAAATGGTTTTATATCCATAAACAAAATAGCAACCGTCCAGTTCTGCCTCCACTGTAGTTACATGAGGATTTAACATGGCGCTGTCTCTTTCCTCAGATTTGCAGTCATGTATGATATGTGTGGCACGACGCATCACTGCAGTAGAGAGGACAGAGAGGTTTAGCACTCGTCATGAACTGTCTGGTAAGTGTTTGCTGTGTTACGTTTAATGGAGACACCTGAGAATTAAAAAAATAATAATTTTAAGTACATTTGGGTTGAAATTGCATTTTAACCAGCTACAGCAACAGGGCTTACATTATTTTTCTTTGCGTTTGTCTGTGTGTCATCATGGAACACATACTGGAGCAAGGCATAACACAAAGGCCGCTCGAACACTTTTGCAGCTCTTGTTTGTGCAATAGCATTGCAGTCATGCACAGCATACTCACAAAGCTTGTGAGTAGCTAAAAATAAAGCATAGTTGTTGTTTTACACATAGTGAGTCTGTCTCTGTGTGAGTGTAATTTTGGCAAAATTTGGCCATGGAGACCCGAACTGCAGCAGAAATTACTGCAATGTCTGAATATGTCTTTCTGTGGACAGATTTAGTCAACAGGAGACTGTCACAGCCGTAAAACAGGTTTAGTGTTTTTTCTTTTTTTTTTTATAGAAGTATATTGAAGCTCTACAGCAAACAGGAACTACAACAGTTTTTTTTTTTCATGTCATGCACTATTCTTCCATGATTTTCGGCAATATAAGGCATGTGAAGAATTGGTCAGCTCATGCTTTACGGTGCTAGAAACATCCATGGATTTGGATTTCCTTGGATTTGATAGCGACAAACAGTTGCTGCAGATTTGTCAGCTGCACATCCATGATGTGACTCTCCTGTTTCACCACATCCCAAAGATGCTCTGTTGGGCTGAGATCTGGGGACTGTGAAGGTCATATGAGTACAGTGACCTTGTTGTCATGTTCAAGAAACCAGTTTGAGATGATTTGAACTTTGTGACATAGCATCCTCCTGGAAGCAGCCATCAGAATACGGGTATGCCGTGGTCATAAAAGGATAGAATATTTCAGACCATTTTCTGTAAACCCTAGAGATAGTTGTGTGGGAAAATCCCAGTAAATCATCAGTTTCTAAATTACTAAGACCAAGCCATCTGGCACCCACAACCATGTTAAATTTAGAGTCACTCAATCGACCTTTCTTCTCCATTCTGATGCTTGGTTTGAACTTCAGCAAGTTCTTTTGACCATATCCAAATGTCTAATGAGTCTACATGGCCAATGCACTAAGTTCATTGTGACTGGCTGTTTAGCTGTACATGGAGTACACAATGAAGTGGCTGTGTTTTGTTTTGTTATGCACAGCAGCTGTGCATATCAAAATTATTGTAAATTTAATAAGTATTATAGATTATGTAGGTGGTGCTACAGAATGAATCCACCCATGTCACAAATATGATCAGTTAGGCAGTGTTATTTAGAAATGTCTGTATTATATAAACATGGACTAGACCGAAAGCTTCTGCTTTCTCCTCACCACCACTAGCTCACTTGGGATTTTCTGTTGTAGGTAAACTGATTGAAATTGAACAGCAGAACTCTCTTCACACGACCATGCGCCCAGGGTGGGAAGACCTGGTTAGACGCTGCTTGCAGATGTTCATCCATCGAAGTGAGGGACAGCCGTGGTCCTTCAAACGCCACTACCAAGATGGTATGCATTTCTTATTCTACATTACTATATATGTATGCAGTAACATCTTTTGTTCAGATGCTCTTAAACATGTCACATTATTACAATCTTTGTTTTGTAGGTTAAGGCTCCTTGTACATAAATAAGAGGGTAACAACACTAATAGCAATCTTACTCTAGCAAGAGACATTAGCTTGTAGCTCAACCTTCTGGGGTGTATAGCTATTTACCATGCAGGGTGCCTTGGCCATAATAAACAGTGAATGATCTCTATGCTGACCTTATAATATTAAAGGTCTTGCTGAAGAGGGGACTGTCTATGTGCCACAGCCTATATGGTAGCTGGGTTATTACCTATGGCTGTTTTAATATTCCTAGTATGTTTTGGTTTTTTGTCAGCTATTTTGGAAGAGTGACATTATTTTCTCTCTCTTCTTTTTTCCTGCTCCAGCTTTCCATAATGGCCATGCGGAGACACCACTTTACCGGTTCTCACTCTCAGATGGAACCCCTGTCACAGCTCAAACAAGAAGTGACCTCTGTAGGAATCCCAGCACAAATGAACCGCACTCTTTCCTCTCCACACACCTTCTGCAAAGGTGCAAATTGTCTAATGAACAATATGATTCCATCATCTGTCTCATTCCTTTCTACAGTTTAATCATTGTTCTGTTTTCATTTGTATTTTTGTAGGGAGCACAATGGTTATCGGGGGAACCGGGGTGGTGGCATGAGGCCTCCGACCATGGGTATGAACAACCCGAACCAACAGATGAACATGGGCCCAGGAGCTGGGATGGCCATGAACAGGGGCTACGGTATGGCTGAGCAGGCCAACGTGCCACAAAGAGGAGTGCCGCCGTACGCTGGGGGCAACCGGATGAATCCAATGAATCAAATGAGTCCCATGCATCATTCTATGCATCAAATCAATTCCATGCATCAGATGAACAACATGGGTCATATGAATCAGATGAATTCCACACATCCAATAAACTCCCCCATGAACTCAATGAACCAAATGGGGTCCATGAATCAGATGGGCCATCACAGTATGCATCAGCAGCAACAGCACCAGCATCAGCAGATGGCCCCGTTCCGTGGACCTGCCGGTGCAGGGTATGGGATGGGAATGACGAGCCCTCCCCAAGCCAGTCCAGGGATAAATTGTCCTCCACACAATGTCATGGGTTCACCCAGAGCCCGAGGAAGCCCCTTCTCTCCCGGAGGTATGCGCCAACTATTCTGAAACAGCCAACTTTAATACAAAATTGAATACAGTGGTATGAAAAAATATTTCTCCCATTCTTGATTTTTTTTTTTTTTTTTTTTGTATATTTCTCACGCTTGCATGTTTCAGATTAATTTTTTAAAAATAAAATTGAAAAAATCAGACAAAGATAACTACACTAAATACAAAATGCAGTTTTTAAATAATGATTTCATTCATTAAAATTCAGTAAAAATGACCCTAACCTACCTAGCCCCATGTGAAAAGTAATATTCTCCATAAATCATGAATTAACAGTGATAAACCACATTTTTTTTGGAAAGCTGTGTTTAGTTTCACTAGCCATACCCAGGCCTGATTACTGCCAGACCTGTTGAGTCAAGAAGTCACTTAAATAGAATCTGCCTAACAAAGTGAAGCAGGCTAAAAGATCTCAAAAAGCAACACACCATGAACTGTAGGGCTCACTTGCTCTGGTTATTAGGTTTACTGGGGCAATTAGTTTTTCATATAGGGCCAGGAACGAAGAAATCAGCTTGTTAACAGTACTGTAGTTATAAATAGTTAAAAGTGCATTTTTTTCTGTGTGTGTTCAGTGGATTTACTCTGGTTGTGTCCTTTGCAGGTATGAACTCTCCCATGAGCTCCACTCATGCTGGTAACTCAGGAGGTGGAGGAGGAGCTACCACCTTCTCCAGCAACTCATTGAATGCCCTTCAAGCCATTAGTGAGGGAGTGGGCAATCCAATGCCTTCCCCACTCACTTCTCCTCCTCTTCACAAGCCTGACAACTCCCCAAGCATCAACTCTACCAATCAAGCAGCAGGGGGACCCTGTAAACCTTCCCTCCCAGCCTACTCGGACTCCAGGAGCCCAGGCAGCTCACTGGGGACTGGTGGAGAGCAGCAGTCTCAGCAGCACCCACACACCCCCACCAGTGAGGGCCCTTCTGACAAGCCAGACAGTCAGGCCAGCAGAGAGGCAAGTCTGGGTGGGGGAGAATCCAACAGACGGGTCCCCGACACAAAGTGCCACAAGAAGCTTTTGCAGCTCCTCACCTCTCCTACAGATGAGCTGGTTCCATCAAATCACACAGCGAGCTCCGGGCCCAGCTCCACACCTGAGAGTAAAGATGCAACAGCTGGTGTCACCAGTCCCTCCTCCTCTACGGGAGTGTCATCCTCTACAAGTGGCAATCATGCTGCTGTTTCCTCCTCTGGTAGCACAGGAAATGTAAATAACCAGTCACTGCAGGAAAAACACAAGATTCTCCACAAGCTCCTGCAGAATGGGAATACTCCCGATGAAGTGGCTCGCATCACAGCTGAGGCCACAGGCAAGAGCAGCTTGGATTCCGGGGCACCAGAGCCGGGGCCTGCCACCAGTGGAGTGGTTAGGGGGTCAGAATCAAAGCAGGAGCAGCACAGCCCTAAGAAGGAGAAGCCCAATGCCCTCCTTCACTACCTCCTCAATAAGGATGACTCTAAAGAAGTGGGGGAGATAAAACCAAAGGATCTGGATGGAAAAGGTGCTCAGGGGCCAGGGGTCACCAGCTCTGATCACCATAGCATAGAAAGCAAGGTCAAGTTAGAGCCAGCTGATGAGGTAGGGCTTTGGCTCAAAATCTCTCTTGCATGCATGTTCTCAAATACATCATCTTCTTAGACATTGTTTCTGATCCTTCCTGTTTTTTTTTCATGGTTCAGACCCTGGAGACCATTCTAGGTGTTCCCAGGAACAACCCTAGCTTCTTCCCTGACTCAGATCCCAGAGCTGGAAAGGAAACTGGAAACAAACAGGGAAATATTCCAGACAGTTTACACAGTATGTCTCTCAGTATAATCAAGTGGATCGTGTGATTTGACTCTAGTGCTGAGCAGTAATACACAGAAGAGTGTGAAAGGGACCTTAAACCTAGTGTTGTATTCGTTTCAGATGAAGAGAGAGCCCCCATGCTTCCAAGTCCGCGTGTTGCCTATCAAAGAACCTTGTCCTTGGACGCTAAGCCCATGGGCGGAGAGGGAGGAATAGGAGGCGGTCTGGGTACAAGAAGAAATATTCCCTCTTCCACAATGGTCAAACAAGAGAACATGGACGTTCCAATCCGAGGAGCTGTGCCTAATGGCTATCCTGCAGGCATGGGTGTGTGTCCACCAAGAGGGAATCCAACAAGTAACTTAAGCACTTACTTCCTAAAATGTCTAATATCTCCAAGTTTTCTCTGAATACCTGTGTCCAACAGAATAAACTGCATGAGAACATTTTTTGAGTTATAGTTACTTTAAAATTTTTAGTTAGAGCCACCACCTTTAAAGCACAGAAGCTACCCTCTTGACTGACAACACCCAGTAATGAAACACTGTATATTTTCCTGTGTTATTCAGGAGGCATGGCCAGAGGCATGGGTATTCCTCAGCGCCCTCCCATGGCAGGGCCAGGGGAATGGGGGTTGCCGAGATCCAGCGGCAGCCCTGTAGCTGGAGCAGGACACCCTGGCATGGGTCGCTCTGGTCCAGTGGGAGGACCCTTAATAAACCGCTCCATCAGTGCACCAGGAAACACCAGATCTATGCTGCAGCAGCAGCTCATGGATATGGGTATGTCACATCTCTCTGTTGTAGACTGAACCTAAAAAAATGCCCTTAATTTGTGTGCAACATACTAACATAACTATATAAAAGCTTTCTGTTAAGTGCATTGTGAACCATACATGCATTTCTATCATGTCTCTAGGTACCAGTAATGCTAGTGTAGGCACTAACCCATTTTCTGGACATGGTCCCCCACCTCAGTCGCCTTCCTGGCCAGACTCTGCCATGGGAATGGAGAGACCACAGAATAACATAAACAGGTGAACCTTCCTCACCAATCACACATTTGTCTTCTCTTGTAATAGATGTCAAGCTGAGCTCAGCAGCTAACATTGTTAGACTCTGAAGGTGACATTTTTGAAAACTTGTTGGTTATTTTGGGGGGTTTTGGTGTTTAGGGACCCGTTTGCACACCCCCTGGAAGAACTGTTGGGGCCCCTGCCCAATAGTGAAGGCCCAAGTGACGAACTTGTAGACCAGTTGGACTCTCTGCTCAAGGCTGCTGATGTCAGTACTCTTCAGGAGATAGACCGAGCTCTAGGCATCCCTGAAATCGTAGGCCAGGTAAGCGAGACACTTAAGTCATACCTACACTAATGCCATTGTTAGAACCACTTTTGGCTTAACATGCACAGGAGTTTTAGTAAAGTTTAGTCCACTAACAAACCAACATCTCTGTACACCAGGCCCAGGGACCTGAGGGCCTTCAGCACAGCCAAGATCAAAGCCAGGGTCCATGCCCACCACCATCGGGGCAATTCCCAGGGCCTGATACCTCCATAGGCATGGACCAAAAACCCATGTATGGCCAAGGCTACCCAGGTCCCCCCTCAATGGGCATGCAGCCTGGATATGGTGGCAACACAATCCAAGGCCAGTCTCCTGGAACCTTCAGCCCCATGATGAATCAGATGGGGCAGGCAGGGGGTTTCCCTAGCATGGCAGGCATGGGGGGTATGGGCAACCCCCGCGCAAACATGCCAAGACCTCGCATGATGACTGCCAACAAGCCTCTGAGACTTCAACTACAGCAGAGACTACAAGGACAACAGGTAATAACTCTATGACACACTTTTTCAAAGGTAGTCTTCCATGCTGTACTTTTGAAAATACACTGGGTTAACTTGTTTCTTTGAACTGTGTCTCCTTGGGTGTTGGTTAAACATGGTGTTAAAAAATTAAACATAAAGGCATAACAAGCTGTATTTATCTCATCTCACCCGGCAGTTTATGAACCAGGCACGACAAGCTGTGAAGATGGAAAGTACCCCTGGAGGAAACCCTGTTATACGCACAGGCATGCAACCTGGCATGGGTGGTCCGGTATGTAGACGGTACTTCATCTGTAATGTAGTGTGCATTCACTCGACACAGCAGCAAAGCTCCAACTTACCTATTTAACGCTGAGAATTGTTGTTCTCTGCAGCCTGGTTTCCTGAATGCCCAGGTGTTAGCTCAGCGTAGAGAGTTGCAGTTAAGAAGGCAGCGGATGATGATGATGATGCAGCAACAGCAGCAGCAGCAGGGTCAGGGGGCAGCAGGTACCTTTAGTCCTCCTCCTAATGTCACAGCACCAACAGGCATGGATAATCCGATGGGGGCCCCCCCCATGAACCAGCCTGGACAGCAGGCTTTCAACTATGGAGGCAACTACGGTGAGTTGACTGAGACAGAGCCAGCTGTCTGTATCCTTTGTCATATACTCCTGAAGTTCCACACTCAACAACTGTTGCACTGTTTGCAGGGATGAACCAGCAGGGGGACCCAGCCTTCATGACTCCAGGTTGCAGCCCACCAGGAAATATAATGCCAGGAAGAATGGGAGGCCCACCACAGAATGCAATGATGCCAGGAATGCAGGGAAATCCACAGGGAGGGCACGCGTACCCATCTGGAGACTTGAAAGGATGGCCGCAGGGTGGAATACCACGTAACATGTATGCAGCATCAGGTTTCCTTTAGTTGTTTAAGTGTTAATTAACAGAACATCGCTGAGTGCTCTTTCTCAAAGTCAAGTTACAGAGGTAATTTACTTTTCATTTTTCTCCTTGTCTAGGTCCTATCCTCAACAGTTCCCCCAGCAGGGCAGTCAGGGCCAGTTTGGACCCATGATGATGAACAACTCTATTGGGGGACCCGGGCCGGTCAGCGTGGCTGGTGCAGGACAGATGGCTCAAATGCCAGCACAGATGCAGGGTCAAATGGGCATGAACTCTATGGGGATGGGCCGAATCCCAATGGGACCTGACCAGGTGGATAATTTTAGGGTTTTACATGTGTTTCAGCTGCTGCTCGGAGGATTTGCATTTGTAACTTTCTGTCTGTTTTGTGTGTTTTTTGCAGAAGTATTGCTGAGGACCTGTGGCTCATGACAGAATCCGGACCTTTCAGCTGTGGCAGATTTAGCTGAACAAGGAGAGGAACTGGACGCAGACGCACACACATATACACCACACACACACACACACACAGTAGAGTTCCCCCAGCATAAATTTTGACACAAAGAACTCAGCACAACATGCTGCTCGCCCTAGAGGGTGTGGGCTGCAAGGACAAATGATTTGTGCTAGGTTTCATCCGCACACATGTATACAGAAATCCGATATGGGTGTGTGTTTGCACATGCGTTCGTGTGTGACCTGAAGCTGTCGGCAGTATTCAGCGTCACAGCCAGACTGCAGAACAGGACTACGGTACAACTGGCTGTGGCTGCACTTTACCACAAGGCTTCTGTTTCGGGGGTGAGAGATTGATGCAATATTTCTTCATTACAGCCTTACTAGAGATTCAATGCCTTCACAACAATGTTTTTTTTTTCTATCTTATCCTTTGGATGCGCCTCATTCTAAAGTCATTGGAAGCTATAAGCACACAGTTTACTATGTTATGCAGATTGGAGCAATAACTCTTGCCTTTACGCTTTAGACTGTACCTGAGCATCATAATCCCTGTTATAAGCAAACAAATGGTACTGCAGTATTAGATGTCTCAAATGTTCTCTGTGAATATGAATTGTAAATATTCTACAATATATTATCAAACATGCTTTTTAAAGGCCCGTTCTTGCACAAAGTATGAGACCTGGTTGTATTTTTGTGTCCCATAGGTCAATGTTGATCTGGTTGATTTCCTTTTTTTTTTTTTCTTCTTCTTTTTTTTTCATTTACAGAATGCTTTTTAATTTTCGAAACAAAACAAATAATAAGGTTATGTATTACGTTTTAGGCACTTTTTAACTTGCGATTGAGTATCTGATGCATCAAAGTTTTGAGCTTTGACGCCATCAGAAGTTTTAAGGGAGGATGGTGAGAGTAAATTCTTCTGGGCCGGGATATCAAGACTCAAGACCATCCAGTTTTTGTTGGTTTCTTTGTGCGGGGAGCTGCGTGGGGATTTGTCTGCGGCACTGTTAAAGCAGGAACACAGATTCCTCAATTCACCCAACAAGCCTGGTTCTTGCAGTGTCCCCCCCCCCAGGAGCAGCAGCAGCTCCGTCTGTCTAGCATTTTTTTATTATTATTATTATTATTCACACCATGTTCTGTTTCGACTGTTATCAGCTCGCTGAATCTACCTTTTCAACATGCGCAATCCAAAGATGTTTTTCCACATGTATAGTTTCTGAGGTTTCTGGTGTACATTTTTTACATTATGTGTTATATTATTCTGATGGTAAATGGGTACATATCATTGGATCTGTAAAAGCTTTGGATGGTTATGGACATGAGATGGGTTTTTCCACAGTAGGGAAGTGAGGTGCAGTGGGGAGAGGACTGGAAAAAAAAAACACGCATGTTTTGCTGTGATGTAGAAAAAAGAAAAAGGAAAAAAAAAACATCCACTTTAAGACATATCAATATCTCATCTATTTTTCAGGAAACAACTTCATCTTATGTCCAGACTTTGTTACTTCAGGAGAAAAACAAACAAAAAAAAGAAATATCTTGAAGTTTGAATGAAGTGCAAAAAGAGGCAGGAGATCATTTGGTTTGTTGTTTTTCTTTCTTTGGAGGTAAGATAAGCTGTTATTTTACAGGATGTATATTACAGATTTTTTTTTTTTTTTTTTTTTTTTTTGATTTTTTTTTTTTTTTT
>VUQG01009696.1:24505-42260 GCA_015106755.1 Etia nguti | reverse complement strand
AAAGTGGCCCCCCCCCCCCCCCCCCAATAGATTTGTTTCTTTTTTCAATTGATTTTGCAGGTTATAGGTCACCTTTAAGAAAATTTTGAAATCATTTCTTGTTGTCTAATTTTTTTTAACATCACAAAAACCTGAAATTTTAACAGGAGTGTGTTTTGTTTTGGGTTTTTTTTGTTCTCCAGGGTATATCAGAAACACCTTTTGAGACATAACCAAAGGTCACTGTGATTAGAGAAGACACATTTTATATTTTATACAGTTAATAGTTGAAAGAATAAAAGTGACAACCACAAGGTCAAAGGTTAGCTTTGCAGTGACATCAAAATGTTCTGCAAAAATGCTTATTTAGCCACATGTTATATTTGTGACAGTAATCTTCCATCTTTAAACTACAGTCATTTAAGACCTTTTCTGGTGCTGGGTTAAAGATGTGTGTGCTACGCATCCGTTTGTGGCATTTTTGCAGCAACATCCATATTTGAAGTATTGCCTGCTGTCATTAGTTAAACCTTTTATTGGCCAAACATCAGTATAGTTTAAACCTTCTTATTAAACCCTTTTCAGAACCATCATTATATTTATTATATGAGTTACTGACTGGCTGGCTGGCAGCTAAGCAGTAATTCTAGTTCCTTCTGGTTGAACAGCACAGAGCAGTGCAATGGTAACTGAAGTCTATATAAATCAAAAATTTGCTGACGAGTCTAGGTTGGACATCTATTTCTGTAAGTAGTAGTGAAGTCGTAGTTTATTTTTAAAGAGATTTATACCAATGCAATTCATCTTTAAAAAACATTCCTTTTTCTTGGAAACTTGTTGTGTCACTTTCTAATCTAGTCACATTTATGTGTGTTAGAATATATCTTATAGCTGTGAAATGGAGAAACACACTGGTGTTCTGTGTAATAGTTTAGTTTAAGTCTTTTTTTTTCCATTTTTTGTTATTGTTGGTAATCCAATATGAACACACACAATGCCGTGAATCACAGAGGGTCTCAGTGTCACTGGGCGGTCTGAGTATCAACAAGGGACACTGAACTGAACACAAGTGTCCCAAGGGCTGGATGTTCCCATTCAGAGTTGAGTCAAGTGAATATGCCAAAAAACATCGTCACAAGCTGAACAAGAAGTAAAGCAACAAACTGTGCGAACGTCCACTGAAACCCCGAGACCCTCTGTGATCCAACGTATATATGTCATAATATTAATTCTCAAAAACAAGATTTCTTCTTTAGATTGTCACACTTAGAGTTGATGGGAAACTGTTTTGGTTACAGTCTTAAAATGTGTTTTTCAGCAGTTATGAATTTATGACAGTTAAGAAAAATAATGTCGTCAAGGGCCTGTACTCATAAAATATTAATATTAAGGGTAAGATTTTGCATGTCTTTATTAAATACATTAAAGTTAATCTAGAGAAAATTATTCTCAGGGCATCAGGTGGAAACTTATTATATGAAGATGTTAGAACCTGTCACAAAACTAACCACAGAGCACAGTTATTAATATTATTCAGTGAATTGAACACAACAAGATGTTTGAGGCTGAGTTATTAGAAGGAAAGAAGGAGAAGTTGAAGTCTAATGGCTCTACCTTTCAGGTTCAGTCTGCTTTGAAACTTGAGCTTCAAAGCCTCTTTCTTTAGCTTTGTCATTCTCCTTGCAGCAAACCGAGCGCTCACTTTGTGCGGCGGTGCCTTACAGCATCAGAAGATTGTCTGTCTGTTAGATATCCACACATTATGTTTCTCCAAAGCTAATCCTGTTAGTGCGCAGGTAGAACGGTATATTTCTTATTGTTTTCATATCACTTATCCTCTAGATAGTAAATCCTTAGTGAAGAGTCAGATTTCATGTGTGGGAGCCAAATTCCAGACTGCATTATATATATGCATGACACCTACCTACCCATGTTTTTGTCTCCACAGGGGACTTGTTTGGTCAGCTTATGAGGCAGGATCCCTCCACCATCAAGGGCGCAGAGACCTTAATGCTGGGAGAGATGCTCACATTACCACAGAACTTTGGGTAAAACACAAATCAGCTGCTAACTCTTTAAAGTTAAACAGCAGCAAGTGCTTTTTTTTTTTAAAACTAGTTCTTGTCTTCACGTCATGCAGAAATATATTCCTCGGCGAGACCTTCTCCAGTTACATAAGCGTACATAATGACAGCAGCCAAGTTGTTAAAGACATTCTGGTGAAGGTACTGTAAAGAAGGAATACCTGTTCAGTTCGGATCGTGTGCTTTGTCTTCCGTTCGCACGTAACTGCGATGTGGTTCCCCCCCGTAGGCTGATCTACAGACGAGCTCGCAGAGGCTGAATCTCTCCGCGTCAAACTCGGCAGTCGCAGAGCTCAAACCCGAATGTTGCATCGATGACGTCATTCACCACGAAGTCAAAGAAATTGGAACACACATGTGAGTGTTCCCACTCCTGAAATGTTTTCCCAACTCACCAGTAATAAAAAAATAATAATAATCCTGTTTGTTTTTTGCTGTTTTCCCATTTCCAGCTTAGTTTGTGCAGTCAGTTACACCACCCAGCAAGGGGAGAAGCTCTATTTTAGGAAGTTCTTCAAGTTCCAGGTAAGTTATGGTTCAGTGTTCTAATTAGGAGATGGTTGTAAACTCATGAGTAAGCTTAGAGATGAGTTGAGAAATGCCACAGAGCTGCAACAGATTGCCTTTCTCTGTGTGGGTTTGGTGTCAAGCGATCTTCTGCCCTCGTTTCGAGAACCAGCTGTAGCCTCGCTGCCGTTACTTTAGATGAATTTCTCTCGCTTTGATTCCCCTTTTTAGTAAAACTCTAGTTGGACTAAACAGTACTGCATGGAAATTTTCTTTTCAGCTCGATGGCGTTATCTTATGAGAAAACTTCAGTGTTCAGTTTGCAATCTATTTTTAATCAGGTTTTGAAGCCGCTGGACGTGAAGACGAAGTTCTACAACGCGGAGGTAAATTAGCTGTTCCCGAGCAGCACTGTGAAGCTCTTGTTTCATATCATATTTCATTTCATAGTCAGGAACATTTGCAAATGCTAATAGAGACAGTTAGCATTAGATAGCCCTCCATGAAAACCTGTGTGCCTCCAGGTGGATAAATGATCCTGGAGATCAGTGGTTTTCCTGGAGGCATTAAGCTTCCCCCCCTTTTTTTTTTTTATTCTCTCATTTTCATATCAGTAGCTTCTTGTATTGCAAATATTCATTGTCATCAACATTGGCATGTAACTCCATTTGTTTACTGTGTCTTGTCTTGTATTTTATTTTCTCCATTAGAGCGACCTCAGTTCTGTGGTAACTGTTTCTTCTGTTATCATCACTGAACATTAGCTTCTACTAATCATTTCTGGGGCTGGAGACTTTCTTTCTGAGCTCATACAAAGGGGCAAAGTAAAAGAATGGAAGAAAGTCTGAATATACAAAAGATCTTGTGTCAAAAGTTTCAATTTAAAAAAATAAAAAAAAGTTGATTATTGTTTGTTACCCCTTGACAAAAACTTCCGTTCTTTTTCTTTTGCCCTCTCTTTGTTTGCTCTCCTTTCAAACTGATCCTGCACAGTGTTTGTGGTGTCACATTGTTGTGAGTGGGTACTGCATTGATTGCGGTTATCATCACAAAAGGTGCTATGAGTAGTCTCGTATCTATTTGTCTATATGTAAATAATTACATAGTAGCGCAAGTTCAGCGCTGCTCGTTTTTAAAGTGGACCTATTTCTCTTTTCATTGCGTATGCTGTTCCTATTAAACACCAGCAAAAAAACCTCTGCAAAAGCACAAACAACAGTAAACAGCTAATAGCAAGCACGTTTCTACACTATGATATGAATCGTGTGATTAAAACGCACATTACTTTGCAGTGTTTTTCTGTTTGCTGGTGTTTCCTTAAGTTGCACTCCATTTGACCTTTCAGGGCCACCTTAAAGCCCAGTGTGCAAAGATCACAGGCTTCAACTTGCTTCAGTTTCACACAGGTTTTTCCTTTTTTGCCTCAGGGTGATGTCATAGAGAGTGGACATCCCTAATATGGCCATCTAATCAAACAGCTCAGACTATAAGCGCAGAAGCCCCACCCACCTACTCTTCAACCTTCTGTTTGCAAGGGTCAGCCAATTTAGAAGAAAGTTACTTAATTTGTGTTGTGAATCACGAAACGCTACCCTAGTGTAGTCTGAGAATAAAAATATTGAGCTGCAAAAAGCAATGTAATAGGTCCACTTAAACTTTTGTATCACTACAATTGTACTCTCAATAGTTAAACAGCCAACAATGACAGAAGTCTTTGACTATAAGCACTAAAATGTGAGGTTTGGTTGGAGTGGCTTTACTCTGATTCACTCTGACTCACACTAACTTCACTCAGAATGATCAAGTCACTTATGTTATGAATAACAGGCACAAACTAATCCACGCTTTTTGTTTCTCACTTTACAGTCATGGCTGCACAGACAAGTTTACTGTTGTAAAGACCAACCTAGTGTTGCTTAACCAAAGCATCAAGTAGCTTCCAAATTAAAATAGGAAAGCAGAACATTCTCCACATTTCAGGCATCTAAATTCTTACGTTCTTGTGACCACATAATTTCCTCAGGGATTAATAAAATACTATGCTTCTACGTTTGAGATGCATTTATTATGCTTCTGCACAAGTAATAACTGTACTCTTAACCAGTAATGATTGCTCTCGAATATTAATAAACTTATTATTTTAGTTACTGCTGAGCCGCTTAGTAGCAGTATTTAATTTGGCCTGTTTTGGGGAAGAGACTGCACAATACCAATACTTTTCACCTTTCCAAAGGGTTTCATTTTTGAGCTGACCAATTTTATTAATTTATAAAATCGGTTACATTTACACTTTCTGGTTCTAGTTTAAGCCTCTAAGAACTTTTCTGAGCTTTCTAAGAACCCATAACTAGGGTGGCCCAGTGGCCCCAAAAGTAAAGTTGTACACCATAAGATCTAAACTGGCTGAGCCAGAAGACATATTTACTGCCTGGCCTTACCCTGCTCTCCTGCTCCACATTTCCTGTCTTGACAGTATTCAACAAATAAAGTATGTTTAGAAATGTTTGTTTTTAATAAGCCAAACTGCTTGATGCTCGAGAAACTAATGTTTCACTGTGCAGCCTGTACTGTGCACTGCTGACCAACAATCGTACTAACATCTCCTCAAAGGTAAACTGAGCAAACCTAATAGGATTCAGTTAAAATGTTTCTTTTAATGCCAGTCTTCTCATTGATATTCATTATAAAACTCCTATATGACCAAAGAAGTTAAAGGTTCGCATTTAAGTCTGTCTTAAAACACCTCTCAGATGTGTGTAAGAGTTACAGCTTTTTTTGATCTGCTGTGTCCATGCTGGCTGTGAGAAACTTCCATACGTTTGCTGGAAGAAGACAGAAAAATCTGATTGCTCATTTTCAGTGAGTAGAACATTAATTTTGATCTACTGTAGCATGCAGCGCTCGCAGCATCCGTGGTCTGTCTCTTCTTTTTACACGGCATCAGACGTTATATTTTTAGTATCCTTCCTCAAAGTCTCAGAGCACATTTGTGATGACCGGTCACAGATGTGCTTCCTGGTAAAGAAGGAGCGCGTGCTGTGAGAACCAATGAAGCAAGTGTGCTTGCTGGATCAGGAGGTTTTACCCACTTCCCTCGGGGAAAGAACCATGAGAAACTCTAACAGCCTCTGTGAGCATGTGAATATCGTTTTAAGACAAACTTTAAAAATATGAGCTCATCCTTTTGAAGCTGGCACATTTGCAAAAGCCCTAACCCACCCTTAATACCTGACATGTTCCTCAGTTCACCTTGGAGATTATGTAACTTGTTATAATGGCTAACATCAAATAGCGGTTAGTGTGACGCTGTGCTTCTGCTCTCAGACAGATGAAGTGTTTCTGGAAGCACAGATCCAGAACATTACCACCTCGCCAATGTTCATGGAGAAAGTGTCTTTAGAGCCATCCATGATGTACAACGTTACAGAGCTCAACACGGTCACACAAGTAGACAAAGGGTAAAACAAACTCACACACAAACATTTCCTTATTTTTGATAACATTTTACACTTGATACTCAGCTGTAACTTCTCTGCAGAGAGTCCACATTTGGGAAAATGTCCTACCTGCAGCCTATGGACACGAGGCAGTACTTGTACTGCCTGAAGCCAAAGCCGGAGTACGCAGAGAAGGCTGGCATCATCAAGGGAGTGACGGTCATAGGCAAGCTGGACATTGTATGGAAGACCAATCTTGGGGAAAGAGGGAGGCTACAGACCAGTCAGCTGCAAAGAATGGTATCTTGATCTGTTAGCCTACTGCCAAGAAAAGAGGCGCTCATTTCGCTCATCCTCTTATGAATATATTTAATACAGTTTAATCCCCACGTGTCCTCCAGGCTCCAGGGTATGGAGATATTCGGCTGTCTTTAGACCTGATTCCTGACACTGTCAACCTTGAAGAACCTTTTGACATCATCTGTAAAATCACCAACTGCAGGTAGAAACCCCTGAAAAATGAAATCGCCCTCATAATACACCGTCAGAATTATTCAGTTCACTGTGCGGTCGAATTAGCCCATAAAAACCAGCTTTTCTCTGCTTCTCTGATATTGCAGTGAAAGAACTATGGACCTGGTGCTGGAGATGTGTAATACTAGTTCTATCCATTGGTGTGGTATATCAGGGCGACAGCTGGGGAAACTTAGTCCCGGCGCCTTCCTCTCACTGCCCCTCACAGTCCTGTCATCCGTCCAGGGTCTGCAGGTACGATCCAGACTTTGCAGTTGACGGTGTGCTCAGATCAAAGTGCTCTTTACCGACTTATTCGTGTTTTTGCCTCTTTGTTTCAGAGCATTTCTGGTTTGAGGCTCACAGATACATTTCTGAAGAGGACGTACGAATACGACGACATTGCACAAGTGTGTGTGGTCTGCCCGTTTACGAGCAACGAGTGTTAGGAGTTTTCTTTACCCTTTTTTGCATTTTACATATGAATGGACCAACTGTGGCATTCTGCACATGACACTATCTTTTTTGCAACTTAATGGAAGAATATTGTATTTTACAATTAATTGTGAATAATATAAATCACTTTCTTTGAAAATAATGATGTAAATGAGCATAAATGTTAATAAATCTGTCATCTTTGATTTAATATTGCTTTTAAAAAGGTGCTACATGGCATCTGTGTTGGCTTTTGTTATTAATACTCTTACAAAGGCACAGACATATATTTACCAACCTGATCGATGAGTTTTTTGGACATTTTTGTATTTAACTGAAAATTTCTAAATATATTTTTAATGTGTTGATTCAGGTGGGAATAATCTCCAGCTCCTACTTGGAGCTGCTCATTCCTTACACTACTAGTCATATAGAAAAAAATTAAATAAAATGTCACAGTTTCTGATGTCTCACATCTATTAGGGCTAAGGTTAAAGAATTCAGTAGCTAAATCCCTAAATTCATGATACTGAATTCACTCAAAATAAAAAAATATTCAGAATAAAAGTACACATTTTTAATGAAATATGACATAAATGTATTTATAATTTGCTTCTTCATATGTGTTAAAGCAACAAGGCACTTTCACATCTTTAAAAGCAAAAGGTCAGCCTCTCCGTCTGTGTGGGAGGCTAACTGAAACACTGTCAGTGTCCAACAAAAACATGTCTTTAAATACACTGATCAACAAAATTAAAAACTCTTTGAAAAGACAGCAAATCTCAATGGGAAAAATCATGCTGATGTATCTGTTGTATGTGTTAGGACTGAAAGGATGCCACATTGTATGATGGAAATAAAAATTATTAACCTATAGAGGACTTGATTTAAAGATACCCCTCGGATGGAGCAAAACATAATGTTTCTAATAATGTTCTGGTCATGTGACCATGGGGCCCAGTCAGTAGTATCATTTTCTTCATCCTCCAGGAACTGGCTGCATACCTCGCCACATGAGGACGGCACCAGAAGGAATCTAGGACCCACTGTGCTAGCATAAAGTCCGTCACATGTGCTCTCATGTGTTAAAACCACAGGGCACCAGTGGTGGACCTGCCATTTCTAGTATTCTGTGGTAAATGTCAATCAGACTTCGCAGTGCCGGGCAGTGAGCACAGGTAGTAGAGGATCTCTGACTCTCAGGCCACTCTCATGAAGTCTGCTTCTGATTGTTTGGTCAGACATTCACACCAATGTCCTGGAGATGATTTTGTAGGGCTATAGCAGTACTCATTCTGGTCCTCCTAGCACAAAGGAGCAGATACCGATCCTGCTGATGGGTTAAACACCTTCTACAGCCCTGTCCAGCTTTCCTAGTAACTGCCTGTTTCCTGGAATCTCCTCCATGCTCTTGAGACTGTGCATACATGACATATAGCAATCTTTCTGGCAGTGGCAGATCCTGATGTGGCATCCTGGAGGATTTGGACTACCTGTAGGGTCCAGTTATCACCTCATGCCTTCAGTAGTGACACTGACCCTAGCCAAATGCAAAACTAGTGAAAAAACAGTGACAAAAGATGAGGAGGAAAAAACTCCACCTGTAAAACCATTCCTGTTTTGGGGACTGTCTCACTGTCCCTCTAGTGCACTTGTTGTTAATTTCATTCACACCAAAGCAGCTGAAACACATTAACAACTCCCTCTGCTACTTATGTGACCCGATCAGTATCCCACAAGTTGAAAAGACTTGATCTCGAAGTATCCTTGGGCAAGATACAGAACCCTGAGTTAACGGTACAAGTTGGGTGTGAGAATGTTTTGTGAAAAAAAGTGCTCAGGCACTGAAAAATAGCACTTGTATGAATGTGTGTGGATATGAATGAGTGAATTAGCCTTGTAATAAAAAAGCGGTTCACTGACAGTAAACAATTATTTTTTCATATAATAATGACATAAAGTCAAAGACATAAAGGCGCATGCGAGTAGCTCCGTTTCAAGACATTTATTATTTATATGGTTTAGACAAAACAATGTGCTGCCTTAGCATACCTGTGTTTCCATAAAGCATCTGATCTCAAATACCAGATTCAACAGCATGCAAACTGAACAATAAGAATATGCTGTAAGTAGTTAATCAGAAATTAAACAGGCTTAAAGTTAGGATGTTCATTTTAGCTAAAGTGCTGTAACAACATAATGCAGGCTGCAAACACTGGTATACAATTAGACTGTTGTCTTAATTAAGTAAAGTAGTACTCACTGAAAACCACTGATGTGAGTCTCAGGAATGAACGGTGTTTATCACCCAATAAATAAGTACAGTGCATTCTGTCTACAAAAATAATACTAAACAAATAATATAAACCCGATGTGTATTATTATGAGGGAAAGCTGAAGTGTTCCCCGCAATGCTCTAAAAGTACATTCCTCTCAAACCCTCCATTTATCATGACTTGACAGAAGGAACCCCTAAAATCACAACATGATGAAGAGGGCGGTCATTTCAGCACACAGAAAACCTGATCTCTGAAGGATGGAAAGAAGTTCTGAAGAAAATAGTTACTCATATTCTGTCGGTAGGCTGAATGCATTCGTGGCTCTTTTTTATGGTTAGTGTTTACATGTTTTGCCCTAAATGTGTGAGATGCTTCACTTCGTGGTCCAATCTCCAGGCTCTCATATCTCCACTCCAGAGCCTTTAGTCACGGTAAAGTGCCTAAAACCCCATCCTTGTCTCTTTATTCCAGCTATGCCGGGGGCCTGACTTTAAGAAATGGGTGTAGAGATTGTGATCGCGCCATATGGATGCCCTTCCTTGGAAAAACAAAAAAATCATGAGGCTGAAATAAAAACATTAAATGTTAATATACAAATATGATCCAAGTTTGTTTTTTTAAGTTAGCTACAGGTTTGATTTTTGAAATATTTAATAAATACCTAAATAGAACATGAATAGAAAATTTAAGAAAAAGAAAATACCTGACTAGATCATGAGTGCTCCTCGGCGCTGCCGCTAAAGGAACGGCTTCGGATGTGGTTCCTTAGCTGTTCAATGAGCTCAGGGTTCTGCTGCTGGATCTGCTGGGCAAACTGTTGTCCCCTGAGAGAAAGATAACTTAGCTGAATTCTTTTCAACGAGAACAGGAACAGCACGACAAATCGTTCTGTTCTTAACATAGAAAAAAAATAATGCCTGTTGCCCGGTCGTGTCTCTTTACAATATGTACGATATTGAACCAATATGTGCCAAAGTCTTTCTTCTAAGTATTCTTCAGGAATAGGTCTCCAGGCTTCTTGAAGGACATTCAAAGCTTTTCTTTGGATGCTGGCTGCCTTTTGTTGCACTTTCTTTCAAGATAATACCAGACAGCTTAAATAGTGCTAAGGGTCGGGCTTTGGGGAGACCAATCCATGACTGATAATGATCCATTGTGTGTTTTTCAATGCAGGTACACTTTCACTGCATTGGCGGTGAGTTTAGGATCAAACAGGTGCTTTCCAGATTGAAGAGCATGGTGGATCAAAATTTGATCATACATTTATGCAGTCATATTTCCATGAATTTTGACAAGATCCCCAATGGCACGGGCTGAAATGCATCCCCAAAGCATGACAGAGTCTTGCATGTTTTAGAGATGGCTGTAAAGCACAGTGATTTCAATCAAAGATTTTAAATCTGTATTCTTCTCTCCATATGACCTGTTTCCACCGATTTTAAGCCCAGTTCCTGTATAATTTGCCATACCTCAGCTTTCCCTTCCTTACAAATGGCTTCTCGACAGCCACACTTCAACTGAGACCGTTTTTTCCACTGAAGCTTCAGAGAACAACAGATGGATCAGCTGAAGGTCCAGGTGCATCCCTTGTCAGGTCTTTACTGGATTTCTTTTTCATATTTCTTAAGGACATGACTTTCAGAGACTGTTCATCTGTTGTAGATAGTTTTTCAGCTAACAGCTCTTCGGGAATCACCTTGTTGGTTCAAAAATACTATTTTATACTATATAATATTATACTATTATGTTTGCCAATTTTCATAGGTTTAACTAAAGAAGTGGCAACAATCTTTGCTAAGTTGTCTGTTGTGTGTTGACACAACATTAGTTTACCTCTTGAGCTAGGAGCCTTTTTTATGCTTGAAGGTCAGTGTTAAGTAGCTTGAAGGTGGTCAGGTACAAGGACTGGAAAGAAAATGTGTGAAAACACAGCCAAAGACCTTCAGGAGAACTACTGCTCAAGACCAATTTAAAAATTACAAGAAAGTCTGGCTCCTTGGAAGCAAAATATAAAGAAATTGGTCGTGGCTCGAGGCTTTTGCACAGTACTGCAGTGCAGCTTTTTGATGCTGAGTTTCCAGTTAACGATTGATGTCTGTTTAGGATTCTGTAACATGAAAATGTCACATTAGTTTAGAGCAACTCTAACAGCTGTGCCTTCTGTCCCCACTTTAAAATCCTTTCAGTCATTCAGAATCTGCAAACAGGTACTTTAACATCCCAGAGTGGGTTTGCACCGCCAGACAAGGCGACAGGGATAAAATATTACAACCAATATTGTAAAAACTGCAAGTATTGTTTCAGAAATGTTGAAATAAATCTTGGTACAATTTGGGGATTTTACTGCTCAGCTGTGCCTCACCAAGAGTCAGATCAATATCAGTAGCTACAGTAGCTGGCACAAAAACCACTCAAAGGTAACAAGTTCTCCTTAAATCCTTTCTACAGCTGACAAATAAACACGTTTTATCTGGTTTGTTGAATGTGTCAAGTTGACATGGTTTATCTGGGGAACTGTACAGCGCATTACTCTACAACGAGATGCAATATAAAGACTTTACAAAGAAACTGCCAGATCTTTCAGTATAAATAGTACATATAAAATGGTCATTTAGCTCAACTAAATAATGGTGTAATTAAGCAATGCTTTTAATTTTTCATTCAGTGTACTTACGCTTCAATCAAGCTGGAAATGTCTGAGAGCCCTCCTACTCCTGCTGCAGGGCCTCCCACTGCATTAGACATCATTCCTGACATGCTGAGCACAGTGACACAGTTAGTCAGTTCACGGTGGGACTCATATTTTGAAACTGCACTTGAACGCTGAAGTAAATGCATAAAGTTCGACTTACAGCTGTTGTACCTGCTGGTTCTGCATCACGCTGGCAGCCTGCAAAGAGAAATCAACATGAAATCTTGATGTGTTTCTCACGAACGTAATAAAAGGGCAATTTATTTTTTATCACACTGGCAATTTTGTCAGAAGAACAATCTACCATCTAGCGCTGTGGGGCCTGAATGCGCATACACAGCTATCGGATTTAGATGTGTCTTGTCTTTGTTGCTGCAATAAAATCCTGGCATGCTCGGAAAAAACATTCTCGGCCAAACGCACGCTCCCATGTGTCATAATTTAATGAGCTCGGGTTGTCAGGCTCTTATTTCTACTAGACAATTACGGTGGTTGTTTAACAGGCTAACTATCACTCCTGGGACTAATCCAGTAAAAAATGAAAACAATCCTGAGGCTCCTGAATGGAAGCTGTGCCTGTTAGAACTCGTGCTCTTACCATGCTGATGAAGGCTGGGTTGTTGATTAAACTAGCCATGTCAAATCCCAGTCCGGCTGCTATCTGTGGGAGAGATGTGTAAACGACAGTCCAATAAGAAAATATGAACATTAACCAAAATTACATTATGTTACACATGTGGAGAGGATTAAAAGCAAGAGGCTTGTTTCTACTCACAGGACTGGTTGCTTCTTTCTGCTTCTGCTCTGCGATTTTCAGGTTGGATTTGTACGTGTCATTCTCGGGGTCCAATACCAAAGCTTTCTTGAAGTAGGTAATTGCCTCTGGATACTTGTTCATAGCTGTCAAAGCCAACCTGAAACCACAGAGGAAACAGTCAATAGTCATTTTTGGAAAATATTATGGAGAGAGCCACAGTTTATTTAAAATGATTTGTTAATAGTAAATGACCCAACCCCATCCTCCCATATGCTTTGCTGTAGGTCGGATCAATCCCAATGGCTCTCTCACAGTCACTAGTTGCTTCGGTATAATTCCCCAGCTTACTGTGAGCTGCAGCCCTGCAAGTAATAAATTCAGAGCGTTAATGTTTGTGTTCAGGTGGGTAATGAAAAAGGGAAGGAATCGGCCAGCAAGCACTTTCTCGAACAGTTCAAGCATTACATCACACTCGGCTCTGCTTTGTTTGTCTACTGTTTGCCCTTATATACAAATCTGCAAATCACGATTAAAGGACAAAGTAAAGTTCAGATCAGTAACAGCGTAAAATCGCAGTTCAGTAAATACCTGTTGCAGTAGTACACAGCATTTCTTAGGTCCAGATCAATGGCCTTTGTGTAGCACTCCACTGCACTCCTGTAGTTCTCCTCCTTCATGTGATTGTTTCCTAAAGAAACAAACTGTGTAGTTATAACAACAAAGTTAACATAAAGCCCATGACTGATTCGGTCAATCTTATGGAAAAATAGGATGACAACTCAGCTTTAGGGTGATAAATTATAATATAAGGTGTCTTTTTTTCTTTTCTTGGACTTCACAAAAGCATTGGCAGCTTTTTAAATCTTGTAGGTGAAAGCAAATTGACATGTTTTATGTGCCACCAGCTACAGGTTTACAAATCTGAACACCCCACCCTCCTTTTTTTAAAACTTGTGAAGATGCGTGCACAATCCTCTCCATCATCCAACCACCATAATAAAACCCAGAAACCAAACACTCGTACAAGGACAGAGAAACGAGCAGAAACAACAGAACACGCCTACTCCCATCAAGGCCACCCGAATCATCAGAGAGTGAACACCCATACACACCCACCCAAAAAAACCCAAGACACCGCAACCAACAGCGAAGACAAAGTGGCAGTGGAGGCCAACATGTCAACACAGAAACATGCAGGAAGGTCTCCATCAGTGTCTGAAGCCCTCACTAAGACCCAACAGAGGCCAGACAGCACATTCCAGTCCCATCCGGGCAGCATGGACAGCCAGGAATAGGATCCCACTGCACTGAGGGAGCTGAAAGACAGCGAACAGACCCCAAGCCCAGGTAGGACACCGAAAAGCACAACCAGGGTGCCGGGACACACGCCCTAGCGGCAAAGGTCAACCCAGCCGCACATGCTACCCACATTTAGATCATTTTATCATATGCAGGTGCAAATCACATATTAAAATTACAAATATTGGTCACCTCCTCTGTCTGAATTTATTTAAATGGCACAATAAATTTTGCGCCACTTTCAAAAAAGATTTTAATGATTAAAAGCAGGATTCGTCTGGGTGGTTGCCACTAGTAACAAAAGAGTTCTGAAGTGAGTTATTTCTTCTATAAATTAAGCTCGTGTGTGCAGGAGAAAACCATACAAGGGATATCTACCCTATGACATCATATAAAGCCAAGAGCAGAAAAAACTGTCTGAAATAGAGTGTTCAGAATGAAGTCTGAGCTTTTGGCTCAATGAGGTCTTTTTAATATGAGCATCCATCACTGTAACAGTATATATATGATAGATAATGAGGAAAATAAGACAAAATTAGATTTAAATGCACTTGAGAAACATCAACTGAACTTGCACTGCTACATAATCATTTACATCTTGACAAATACAATTGAAACTAATCATGGTGCCTCCAGTGATGATAAATGTAATCAGTGTGGTCCCCACCCACAACAATTTGACAGCACAATTCAATAAAAAATTCCAAACCCTGTGGAGGATGAATTTACAAGAAAGCAAGAGCATACACAGAAAGGCAGAAGTTTAGGGATTATTTCAAACTTTGTCTATGTTTAATATGATCAACAAAAAAGTAATAATAGTAAATTAAAAATTAAAGCAATAATACATATGGTAATGCATACATGTCCACTATGAAGCGCATCAAAGCTGATGGAAAACATTTAATGTAGAAGCTCACCATATTTATTTATGAACCTAATGTAATTAGACGTGAAAAATTTCAAGATTACCTTCATTCTTAAGCTGCTCTGCTCGTTCGATGTCTTCAGGAGATGGGGAGCTCTCCGGTATGGTTAGATTGTCATTCTGTGCAAATGTAAAATAAAAGAGTAAGTGAATAAACACGCAGGACATTCTGACTCGACACACAAAAAGCACCAGTGTAATTAAGTCGTCATAATTGTAGTGTGTATTTTACAGTACTGTAAAGTGTGCAGTACCCACCTTGAGCAGGGCATTGAGGAATATCTCTCTAAGTGACTGTGGCACTGCAAGATGACAGTCACTGGAGCTGATCTTGAAGGTGGTCTCCAAGCACTGTATAGCAACTGCAGTGGAGAATCAGCCAACATATGACAGAGTAGTTTTGAGTTAACTGGATAATCATGTTGAGTCAGAACTTGGCTGTACACTCAGAGCAAGTCATTTGAATAATTCTCTTCAACAGCACTGCTTATCAAACCCTGATTCTGGTCATGTTTTCTTACTACCTTGACAGTTCTTAGCTTACTATCAAGAAAAGGGACATGATGTATGTACAGTTTGTGCAGATTCAGAACTCTGAATGGACGAGACAAGGCAGAGTGCCCAGTGTTTGCACAGACACTTTCTAAGGCATAAGTGCAGTGAGTCGACCTACCTTCGAGGCTTTCCTGCTCATCAGAATTCAAAGTACCACAATGCGTTTGATCTCGTAGGAACTGCACAATAGAGAATGCCAGGCGCTTTTCCACAGCCATTTTTAAGTAGAAACTGGTAGGGACAAGAAGGGGTTTGGAATCAAATGGAAAGGAAACCACTCAATGGTGACTGAGTTACTAATTCACGAGGTGCCATTTCATAATAAAAGTAACACACACATGCTTAAATAATGCATAACCGATATATAAGTCAGTATAAAATACTGTAATTGTGCTTATTTAATCAAACTCAGACACAGACTCTATGCAGTCCTCTGAAGTACACATCTACTGCTTCCATTGGAATTATGAGGGTAAGCAGCAGGCAGAGGCTGCTTATCAAATGCACTTGATTAACTTTTGCAGCTTGCTGGTCTGGAGCATTCAGGTGTGTGTTCACCTCAAGGTCAGAACACGCAATGCTCAGAGAAATGGCAAAATACCCAAGAGCTACATCTCACACTCTACACAGCTCAGTAAGCATTTTAAATGTTAAATTTTACGGCAGTACACTTAGAAAAAGACAAAAATGAGAAATCTTCTTCTCTCTAAAAAGAACATGGCAGCACGGCTTTAGTTTCCAAACTTGCATGTGAACAACCCACAAGACTTCTGAGACAATGTCCTTTGGACAGACAAGACGAGAGTGTCAAATTTAAAATTAGCACAAACACTTTTTACAAACTGTCTGGTGCTGGGCTGATGATTTGGGCTTGTTTTTTATTTGATTTGTTGAGCCAAAAATCCTTCATAGCAATGAGAGAGACTGACAAATTTATACATTAAGGTGGTTCTACAACCTACTGAATTACAGCATGTACTTAGTTTTTCACTACAGTACTGTGAAAACGTTCTTTTTCAAGACTGTATTTTGTGGCTGATATAGCAATCAGACAATTTTATCGAATGATGCTGTTCTGCCACAAGTATATAAATAATGTAGAATATTTAATAAAGATTAATAAAGAATGACCCGTTCCTTTTTCCAGTTTAATTTATGATTTACGAGTTACATGTTTGTATTATTTTTACGGCAGTACAATAAGTTACTAATTTTTACCCTTAAAAATCAATACGGGCATTGTTATGCAAAAATTCAGTATCAGTGTGACTCTATTAAAAGTGGGCACTACTTCAAAACAAAGAAGTTGGCTTAGGGCGTAGATTTTTGGTGTTTTTAATATATGCATTTCATTTTTTATTGAATAATACGTAACTTTTTATACTCTCAGGTCGTTTAGAAGAGGCTGAGATAGTAGTTATGACCTAATTATAAACCTGGGCTCGACTATCCCAGGTTATTTTTTGCGTGCCAATAGTTATCTTGCATTTGTTAAGGACTCTGTAGCAGTGAAGGAGAATATCAAATGACTGCATTGCATTTTGATAGTAAATCGCTACAGCTACAAAGTTGCACTACAACAGATACTGGCGATCTGCTGTTTCTTGTCATTTTCTTGCCTATAACAAAAAACGCCTTGTCCCTCTCAAAGGATAGTTACTGTTTGATTTTAATAAGTCGGACTGAGGCAAAAAGTCTGTGGGGAAACTGGGGCAAAAAATAAAATAAAAAATACAAACATGGCCACAGAATCACAGTGAGGGATGCTACAGACACAAACATTATTGCCTCATACGTCTGTCACGTGCTGAGGCCAAGCGTTATGTTCATTTGAGTCTAGCTAGCAAGCTACTCCTCCCTCCGTGTGTGTTGACACACGTAAATGCAGTGATGCAGAAGCTGTGATGTAATAGCATAATGGGTGTTTTCATTCACTGCACTGACTTTATACATTTATTTAAAATAAATGCATTGCTAAAATAAAATGATAATTTAGCCAGTGCTGCTGGCAGGTGTTTGTCGTTTTAAGGAAACCTACACCCTGACGGTCCGGACAAACAAGGCTCGCGCGCTGTTTGTGTGATGCTGGCTAAAACAATCACAACCCTTTACCAAAAAAAACCAAAACAAGGCAGGAAAACAGGAGGAGGCGAGGAAACAGAGGTCATCCTCAGAGCCCTACAAACAACGCGAAGTCATTAAAAAAAAATAACACACTATTAAAGGATGCTGTTCAGTGTGTGTCCCCCCCCTCCCGCCCACCTACCTGAGGTCTTATCCAGCTGTCTGC
>VUQG01009696.1:4954-24478 GCA_015106755.1 Etia nguti | reverse complement strand
TGTCTGCTGCTACCGCGTCATGAGGAGGGCTCGAGTCGGATCGATCGCGTCTTTCTCCTCTGCGCCTGCGCATTAAGAACGGAAATAAGAAGCGGTTCCCACGCGAGAAACGAGGAGAGATACCGGTCTTTCCTGCGACTACATGGACTGTGCTATAGTAAGGGAGGAAGAAACTGATTAATTTTATTTATATGTTCTTATTTTTTTGCTGAAAAAAAATCGCACGATACTGCTGGCATGTATCTGCTAACAGCTTTAGTTTGCCGAGCACATTTCAGGTATGCTAAACATAAAAAGCCCACTAAAGTGAGGTTGTTTATTACGCATGTGTGACAGATTCGTGAACTACGTTCAACAACTTTAAATTGCTAATTGCAGTGTATTCTGCTTCCACGGGCACCTGTCCACAGTTAAAAATAATTTATAGTGACAAAGTGACATCTCCTGCTTGTTGGCACTTTAAGGATAACTGAGCTGTTTTTGTACGTTTTGGCTGCTTGACAGTTATTCCACGCTTTTATGAACTTCGTTTGAAAGGCTTCCGCTCGCACTGCCATGGCATGAAACTCTACACTGATGGATGAACCATGAGGGGAAAAGATCACCGGTTATAGCATGGAAAGAAGTGTGTCGAGTGTGTCCATGAAGATAGTGCTTACATTAATGCCACCTATTCGAGCTGATCGGTTTCTTGACTATGGAGCAATAGAAAATATTGTACGTTTTTGGGGGGCGGTGGGTATTAAAAGGTCCAATTTTCTTACAGGGTCTGTAAACCTCTCCTGAGAATGACCATCCCTAGTGTGTCCGTGCTGTCTGCCAGAGATTGCTCTCAGGCAGGACATGTGAGGAACACACTGAGGTGGGACCTGTCTCCAGATGAGATCAGGACTATGACAGACAGCTTAATTGCCAGAGTAAAGAACGTCTATGACGACGTCGGATCCCTAAATATAGAAAATGTCTCTGTTGAAAACACCCTGATGGCCTTGGCTAATGCTAAGCTGGATTATGCATGTAAGTCTTCTGGTGTATTCTGGTTTACAATTCCATGAAACCAAAGCGGGTTTGTTAATGAGTATACACAAGCCAACTATATGTTAATAACATCAGTAAGCTATAGTAGGACAGTGGAGAGCATGTTTCCTTATCCCTTCACTTTCAACTGAATCATTCAGTGTGGATCCATCTTTAAAGGGAAAATGATCCCAGACAAGTACAGCATTTACTTAGATTTGAGTATGCACAGATATGAAAACCCATGGGGACAATACAACATGTTTTCTCAACGTAAGTCACTTTCACGCATGAATGTCAGCTAATTCCAGAAGAGTCATGGTTAGGATGTTAGCCATAGTTGCTCTTTCTTTCATGTAGCACATAGCAGGGCATAGTTCACTTTAGACATCCATTCTTGCCCATACCAAATCCTCCATATGGTATAGGCATCACACTTGATGCACAGTTCCTTCACCAGACTACTACTTTTGACTCTATTCAACATGCAAGGTACCGCACATCACACGGACTCGGTATCAGGGTACTGGCAGGTAAAATGCATCAGGGATCAGTGGTATCACAGAGAGTTATGTTGCACATGTGAAAATTCTTTAGTTCTTGCAGCAATTTCTTTGCTTACATTACTCCTAGCACTTTCTGCAGCACAAGAGTAGCATCACACCTGAGCAGACTGTGCTGTGGAGTCAAGTGGTGACGTCCTGTTACGCTTCCTAACTAATTAGTGACATTTCCTATCCAAGGGCTGATGAGTTTATATCATGGTGATGCATTCATCCATCCATCTATCCACAGCTTACATGAATGATTACTCCTCCCACAGTATTGATCGTAATTTAAACAAAGTTACATGCAACGATCAGCTAATGGATCTTCACCCAATCTGTGCTCAAAGTCAAGGTCGTGTTTGTGGTTTTACAGGCAGTAATATGTGACCTGTGATTGATCATGACCCTGATGAGCTACTACGTCACTCTGGTGTGTATATGTGTTTACACATTTTTTTTTTTTAAATTGATATTGGAATATTTTACGCCCTTAAAGTGTGTACCATCATCAGAAATCAAATTTAGGTATTCTCTTCTATTTTTTGTATTCATTAGGAAGGAATACTAAGGCTTGTAGCTGAATAGAGACCAACCTATTCATGGATTTGAAATCTTGCATAAAATGCTGTCGTTGTTGTTGTTTTTTATTATTCTGTTATTTTTGTAACGTTCACCGTCGCTTTTTTTGTTTGCTTTGCTCCCTTAGCATCACGCCACGTTCTCGCCTTCCCTCAGTATGTTTGTCCTTTTAAGGAGCTTCGATCAGCGAGCACCGAGGCCGACAAGAGACTGTCTGAGTTGGACGTGGAGATAAACATGCGGGAAGATGTGTTCAAACGAATCACTGCCTTGCAGGTACGACTCGAGCCACTTTCACTTCAAGTAAAGTGAGGACTTTTGTAAAAACTGATACCTTTATGAGGGCTCTAGTCCACACAAATAATGACGTGTTAAAGCAGTCTTAATCATAAAAGGCTAATGTGTGAGGATTGGCTGCATTTATGAAAATCTTAAACTATTTTCACACTTCATGTCAGCCAGAGGCCAACAGATCACAGAGGCGCAAGGACTACTGGTTCTTATTAGCCTGGAAACGAAATGTAATCTCAGCATATGGCAGCCAGTGCCATATGTTATTTCATGCTGTACTGGCTCCCTGGCATGCAATATATAAATAGGTGAATACATTTAGCAGAATGCCTGCTATTCTGCCTGTATGAGAAGATGTTTGGTTTTATGATTGTGTTTTGGCAGATTAAAGAGAAAGACAACCTTTTAGCCGAGGAAAAAAGATTCCTGGACAGACTTGTTACACTGGCCCAGAGGAAAGGATTGCACCTGTCTAAAGATATACAAGAGGTAATTTAATGTGTGATCTGATTATTAATATGGAAGTCATTTATTAAAGTTACAGGTTAAAGGAGTTTAGAAATTAATTCCAGTGTTTCATAATTGAAAAGAAGAAGTAAGCAAATATAATCACATAGAAACTGCCTGTAAATCTTTGCTTATCTTATTAGATAGTAAAAAATGAAAATCTCTGTTATGCCTTTCGCTCTGTGTTCTCTCTCCTAAGGAAATAAAAAAAACTTCCAAGCTCATCAGCGAACTCTCCATCGAGTTTAACAAGAATCTGAACGAGGAGAGCAAATTTCTTATTTTCTCTGAGCACGAATTAGGTGAGCTTGAAACGTGAAACTCTGCCTTAAGAGCCACGCTTTAACCATATTCACTGATTGTGGCGTTCTTGCTCAGGTGGGCTAGCTGCCACTTTTCTCAGTGGACTGGATAAGACGGCCGAAGGACGCTATAAAGTGACCCTGGAATATCCCCATTACTATCCACTGATGAAGAGGTGCCACAATCCTGAAACCAGGAGAAAGATGGAAATGGCTTTTAACAGCAGGTGTAAAGGGGTAAACCGCAGGCTGATGACTAATATGTATATCCTAAAGTGTTGTCGGGGTAGCTACTCAAGCCACATTGGGACCCTGAGATTGATTTGATGATACTGATTATGGCTCGACTTAAAAACACCCCAAAAATAGTTATGGTCTGTGTGTTTGTACAGCTGCAAAGGTCAAAGGTCGCATTATTTTAGTCAGACAGGCCAGTAACAGTCTGTACTGCATGCAGGCACATGAACAGATTGGCACACACAAGGTTATAACTGCACATCTCTTGTCTTTCCCTGTTAATCAGGCCACTACAGAATGGCATAATCAGCAATAAAGTCTACATTATAACATTATATCTTCCACAACGTTACAGAGTCACCAGACCTCCTCGGCATAAGCGCCAGGGATTTAGCTTTTTCCTTTAATTTGTCACCTGCTCGTATATCTAAATGACATACAAGCAGTGATTGCTGTCACTTTAGCACATTTATGAAGCCCGAAATGTTGCATATCCCATGTCTTTAGAGGGCTGAAGTTGCAGCGCAGAGAACCTGCTTGGCGAAACCACATATTACTGCTGGTTACCAAATGTGTCATAGAATCAACTCAGGCTGGAAACCTTAAACATTATCATTCATTTTAATAAGCCTAATTAAATGATTTAACTGATCCGCGTCTCTCGTTTTTTTCCCCCAGGTAAACACTGCAATCTTAGAAGAGTTGATACAGCTGCGGGCGAAGGTTGCACGCTTACTTGGTTACGGTAGCCATGCTGAGTATGTGCTGGAGATTAACACGGCTAAAAATGCAAGCAACGTGTCTGACTTTCTGGGTATGGTCTCTTTGACATCTGACCTCGCTGGCACACACATACACATGCAAATATTCCCTGTCATTTAAGATGAGCTCTCCCGCCTCCTGATAACTGCCTTAAAGTAGGAAAAGAAATTCAATAGGACAGATGAATGGGTGTGCAACTCCACACACAGTCACATAACATGCAGGGTGAAATGTAATCAGTTACTAATGAAAAATTACACAACATCAGCTTTTTATAATTAGTAGTGTAATTAACGGGCTGTAATTGGGTTGAACAACTAAAAGCATGTCTTTAATCTCAGAAAGTAAAACAAACCAGAGCTTACAAAAGGACCACAAGAAGCACGAAAAGTGCCAGGAAATATAACAAAGGAAAAAGACAAGACTGTATACATGCACAGAGAGATGCTCAGTAAGAATGAATCATAGAATCAGAAGAAAAGCAAAAGGTTAAAGTACAGGAGGCACAAGGAAAAGTTTTTCCCACAGTAAAAACAGGAAGTGGAAACTAGAAAGACAAGGGAACTAACAGAGAGACAAAGACAAAGAAGCAGTGGGATACTACAGAAAGAAGAAGACAAGAAACACAAGAAATGACATAAATAGAATCAAAACAGGAACCAAAACTCAAAAAATATCACACAGGAACCCAGAGTAATAGTTTTCAATGCAAACAACAAATTTGGAATATTCAGCATTTGCAGATTTAAAACAGATTACCTCTACAAAAACGTTCTACTTTCATATTCTTTTTTTGAGTGTGCAAAGGGAGTTAGTTTGATTTGGGCTTTAAAAAGAAGCCAAGAAAGTAGACAGCGCAAGGCTTAAAAAAAATTGCACGCTTCACATTCCGACTAAGGAGGTTTTTCTTTTTCTGCCTTTACAGACAAGTTCCATGAAACACTGAAGCCCGTGGGAATCAAAGAGAGGAAATACATTCTTGCGCTGAAGAAGAGGGAGTGCCTGATGAAGGGCTACCAGTTTGATGAGAAGATTAATGCCTGGGACTTGCCCTACTACATGAATCAAGTGGAGCAGCGCAAGTTTGCTGTGGACAAGGACAAACTAATTGAGTATTTCCCTCTTGATGTGGTGACAGAAGGGCTGTTTGGTATCTACCAGGAGCTGCTGGGTCTCACATTCACAGAGGTGGAACAGGCAGATGTGTGGCATGAAAATGTCAAGCTGTACTCAGCTTGGGACACTGAAACAGGGGAGGAGATTGGTCAGTTCTACCTGGATCTGCATCCAAGGTAGATTATGTGTCATTTTTTTTCAGAGACAAGACAAGATCCTGTGTTTGATGTTTTTATGAAGCGTGAGCTCACTAACATTGACTAGAGCTCTTGATCTGTGTAATAGACTTCAGCCTGACTGTGACATTTCACCAGGGAAGGAAAATATGGCCACGCAGGTTGCTTTGGGCTCCAGCCTGGCTGCAGAGGACCTGATGGAAAGCGCAGGCTGCCGGTTGCGGCCATGGTGGCCAACTTCACCAAGCCCAGGAAAGGTTGTCCTTCTCTCCTCCAACACCATGAAGTGGAGACCTATTTTCATGAGTTTGGTCATGTCATGCACGAAATCTGCTCTAAGGTAAGTCGCTATATTCAGTCAGGAAGTTAGTGATATTTGTGTACTGTGTGCTTATGAATAAGGATGAGTTTTTCTGTGTATGCGTCAGACCACTTTTTCAGAATTCAGCGGAACACTGGTGGAGACAGACTTTGTGGAGGTGCCGTCTCAAATGCTTGAGAACTGGGTTTGGGAAAAGGAGCCTCTGAGAAGAATGTCCCGTCACTACAAAGATGGTACCCCCATCCCAGACGAGCTGCTCGACAAACTGATTGCCTCCAGAGTTGCTAACACTGGTCAGACACTCAAACTTTGCACAAAAAAGTCTCTGTAACATTTATGTGTAAGCGAAGAGTCTCTGTTGATGTGTTCACTTCAGGGCTTATGAACCTACGTCAGGTAGTCCTTAGTAAGGTGGACCACTCGCTTCACACCAGCCCACGTGCAGACACTGCTGAGGTGTTTGCAAAGCACTGCCAGGACATCCTGGGTATTCCTGCTACACCAGGTCAGCTTTAGTATCAGCTATTTAGAATACATTTGAGAAATTATTCCATTAGGCTTTCTATCAGTGATGAGGATTTACATTTTATGATAAACAGTCCACTGTGGGCATTAGTAGTTTGTATTCAGTTTTTGTATGAAGCGCACAGACACTATCATTTTTCTTTTTGGAATTTGCATTAATGATTTGTAACAAATATCTGCTCTCTGCAGGAACCAACATGACAGCCAGTTTTAGCCACTTGGCTGGAGGATATGATGGTCAGTACTATAGCTATCTATGGAGCGAAGTCTACTCCATGGACATTTTCTTCAGTCGTTTTAAAAAGGAAGGCATTATGAATCCAAAGGTTGGTTTTCCGGATGAACATTTCACTCTAATGATGTGTCTTATTTTCCTTGAAACCGTCTTTATATGTGCATTTATGCCCTGAACACAGGTTGGAAAAGAGTACAGAAGAGTGATACTGGAAGCTGGGGGCTCTGTGGATGGGATGGACATGGTGAAAACCTTCCTCGGACGTGTGCCGTGTCAGGATGCCTTTTTCCAATGCAAAGGACTGGTTAACTCACAAGAAGCATCAATGTAATCTGATGTGATCTTTAACTGTTTTTGTCATTATTATATCATATCTTGATGCAGGTGCATGTCAGTCGAGAAATAGGGTATTATTACTATCTTCAGGATTTCACACTAGAGTTCTGTCTGCCTTTGTTTAAATGTACAGTAGATCACGGCAGGGCCTCCTCATGACATGTTCAGTGTGTTTTACAGCCTTTTTAATTCGTCCTGGCAGAGGTGTTAGTAAGACAATAAAGCAGGGATGTCAAACTCATTTTATATCGAGGGCCACATACAACTTCATTTGATCTCAAGTGGGCCAGACCAGTGAAACTTTCTGTCAGGGTAAAAGAGATTAACTACATATTAAATCCCTCAGATATCTTCATATATGAACAAGAAGTGCAGTCTCAACAGTTCATCTCATTTTTATTTCTACATGATAAAAAAATTGTGCCGTAGCAAATAAAAGGCATCTGCCAGCACAATTCGTTGGGCTCAAATTGTAAGAAATGTATAAAATTACAGAAAAGGTTCTGATTGCTCATTGCCCAGACTGTCCTGTAATTATAAAGCAGAAAGCTTTTGTTAGTTCAGAGAAAATTATCTGTTTCTCTTTATTTTGTCTTACTAGGAACCCATTGAAAAAACAATTTCTGTTGTAGATACTGAAAAAATGGGAACTACTTTTCTGTCATTTAATTGTTTATCTTTTACATAATTACTTTGGTGTTGTATGAATGACCAGGGTGGAGGTATTTATAAGTAGGAGGTGCTGTAGAACTCATGTCCACAATTTAAGCCCTCCTTCACATTTTCCAAAGCCATCCAGTGGGGCGAATTGGAGTCCTTGCCACCGATTCTGGCCCCTGGGCCTTATGTTTGACACTCGTGCAATAAAGAATGGGCATTTATTTATATTAAAGAATATGAATAATTTGGTTTCCACAGTAGTTCTTTTTCGAAACATACATTCTCATCATTAATTTCATTATTTATGCCATCACTTATGCTGTGACATGTCAGAATTTCCTTCCATGCAGTGATCACATATTATGTCAAGGCTACAGAAATACTAACACCAGGCTTTAGTTACAGGTATCCAAGCATAGGCGCTAACATACCCTTACTGGATCTACAATATAGTAAAAATCCTGTTTTCAACTGTTTCTTTCTGCTGAGATATAATATTACATTTATCAGCTACCTACTCTCTTGGTGGCCTGACAAGCTTATTAAGTCGTTTAGAGGCTTAACACTAGACCGTTAGACTATTCAAGCCTTTTATTTTGAGCACAACCTGTTTTAAAGTTTCAAACATTATGGGGAAAATTCTACCCTTAAAAGGCACTTGGCTATTTTAATGGATATATCTTTGGGCTATCTTTAAATCTCCATTAATATATATATATATATATATATATATATATATGATAAAGGCCATATTATTCTATTTAATTTAAATTTCCAGTAGAATGCAAAAACCTTATACCTACGCCAGAGGGCGTCACGACATAACATGAACGATAAAGGCTGCCGTAAACCGTACAAACACCTATTTTTTGTACGTTATATGTAAATGGGTTTAATAAAATACCTTGTCGGTCTGGTTTGTATACCCGTTTGCAGTCTGTGTGAATATCCGGTAGCTTATTTGAAAGGGAAAACAGTGTCAATAAGTCAATGCACAGAGGAAGATAAGCGGAATCACTAGCAGTGTCTGGGTGAGACAGTGAAAGCGTCGTCCCCGGGGCTCGGTGAGGCTGGAAAGGCGACTACTGGTGGACAGCTTTCTCCATGTACCCGCGGAGGTCGCAGAGAAGAAACTCGCCGCTTCGTGCTGTGCCCCACAGCCTCAATGTAGCTTCGTTCCAGTCTGTAGAGCTGCGCCTATTGTAAATGAGCAAAGACCTGGAAATTATGAGTGAAAACATCTGGGTGCGGCACACTTTAGAGGAAAAGGTTTCGCTGTGCCGGAGGTGGTTCGCAGTTTTGCCTTTTGTATTTCCTTGCTGAATGTCGTGGACATTTTGGATTTTTCTTTTTAAATGTTCTGTGTCATTAATTTGCATCAGTTAAGGACAATTTTTGCTCTTGTCTTCGTCGTCAGTTGGTCTGGCTGAGCCACAAGGCAATATTTTTATGTCTGAAAACAACTGAGAGGGACAACGTTAAACTTGAGGGCGGCTCGCTGAGGAGAATGTACGCACTGGGCCAGCTTCGAGTTGCTCTCTAAGTAAGGCAATATTAGCTAGCTGCTAACACCAGCCAGACCCAATTGAACTGCCGTGAAGCAAATCAGTGAAACCAGCTAATGCCCACTTCTCAAGGTGTTTGTTGGGTAGTATCAGCCTGCACATAAGCTGGATATCATTAAATGAGACGCTGACCCGACAGTAACTCAGGTAAGTCTCTTTGTTTGCGCAAGTTACTGCTTCTGTCTGCGGGGCCCCACACAGCATGCTAACGCTAGCTGTAGCGTTGTATCGCCGAGGGCCCATTCTCAGGTTGTCCCACTTGAAGTCGCGCATTAATGCGGTTGATTTTAAATGTGGAATTATACGATAATGTATAATATGAGTGCTTGTAGTTTAGTAATGGCTGTGAGAGCATTGTTGGTTTAAAACAACAGGTTTTTGACTGTATTAACAGACTTGAGCAGCTGTGTTTTCGGAAGGTTTCGCATCAGCAGCTGTGTATGCTGCTGCCCCTTTGCAATGTAGCTCACTTGGCACTAATTTATTCGCTTTAAAAAGCGGTGTAGTACATTTAAAGCGGTCAGTCTATACATGTTGATACTATTTCTAAAACCAGCCATTAATAACTGCACCGCTATAGCAATACTCGCATCTTTTGTTGCGCCTACACCGTCTAGGACGGATTAGCGCGCCGTACTTATCAACATATTGGCGTTTTCATTTTCTCGCCGCTTCATTAATCAGATTAGTGTCCTCACTTAACTCCACTGTAATTTAATCCGGGATAAATTCAGGACTATTCTGAGGAATTTCAGCAGGTCTGTCCTTGCCCGTCGACTTGTTGTTAGTGTTCGTCATTCACCGCTCTGGGAAATGGTGTCAGGAGATCCAATCAGGGGGAGTCTCAGGGCACCATGAAGGCAACGCTCAGGTAGACAAATAATAAGCCCGGGATCGAGTTTCGCTAGTAAGATACCTAGATTAAATCCGCTAATGTGTCAACTTCTTACTGGAACGTAATTGACTATAAAGTACAGCTTTTAGAGGTGAATCGGAGATATTTATGCACCTGTGTAGATTATCTTAGATTTCATAACATAACTTTATAAACTTACTGAACCAGGTGGGGTGTTGCCAGAGATAATACTTTGTAGTAGGTTAAGATACTAACTATGGATGTCATGATAACGGATTTTCACTTACCGGTAATCAAAAGCAATATTTAAACTCAATATTCACGTGTGTGGAGGTGTCAAAGGCTACTGCAACCATAATTGTGCGAATACATGCACAATTGCAGAACAATTACACGTTCATTTTCAATATTATACGTGCATTTTTGGCACAGTGTTTTGTTTTTCAGTCTCACAGCTGTTGTCAGTGGCTGTCACATGAATGTCTTCCAGGGTGATTTAAAACTCAAACGTTGAATTTGGTATTTAGAGCTGTCTGTCAAGCAAACAAACATTATCAGATCAGTCTTCAAAGGCTCTCCCAGCTGTAATAAAATGTAAACAAAGACTAGGCTCGATCTTCCCCTGCTTGTCATTGTTATGGGCCCTTTATCTACCAGCTGATATCCAGCTGTTTGGAGAAGATTATTCAGGTATTGGTAATGAAACTGACTAAAAGTATGTATAGTGTAAGCACAGAATTGCCAGAATTTTGGATGTTCTCCCAAAGTACATCCAAAATACACTAATTTTGTATTCTTGTAGACACATTTCCACTCATCAGGAAAAGCTGTGTATTTGGTATATGGATATTTTTTTATATCACTGACAGAAGTGTGTATAGTATTCTTACAGTACACTGGTTCCATTGAGGTATTGAAAGCCTGTCATGGCATTTTGGTTATTAAGTTCCTCATGTGATCATTTACAACAGACCTTATCTAGAACTGAAGATAAGGTTCACTGTAACAAAGGCTCTTTCCTCTACTGTTCTTTTCTCGCACTGGTGTCAAAGAAGTGTTCTTCCACTTGCCTAAAAGTTTGTTGTGTCAGTCGGAGACAAGAACACTGCCAAAAGCAGCAAAACTGTGTTTCTTATCTTTATTATACACCAGACATGTTGGCATAATTGTTAATCCACAAATCAATGTTGGTTTAGCTTTGAAATTCTTCCATATTTCTATGTATGTTGAATTGGATATCCTTTAGTGAGTACATCAGTTCAAAACTATCTTTTTTTCTTTTGAAACGGCTCTAAACTGTTTGACTACATGTTCTTAACACAGTCCGGTTTACTTACGGCTATATCATGTTAAAAGCCTTTCTTAAACAGTGAGTGATCCTGCTAAACTCACAGTCAGTGGTATATCTGCTGAGGGAAAAGTGGCTGTACAGGCTTATCAATTCGGTTTACATCTGGTGTTGGCTGTTAAACAAGTACGTAACATGGTTCATTGTCACTGGATCTTAAGGTGTGTCTGTTCTGATGACGCTTTATACCACGTAAGAAACATTTTGGGTTTTGTTTTTTTTTCCCCTCCTTAATCTTCTGCTTCTGTGACCATACAAGTGCTCATTTCCTCTTCAGCATGTCTAGCCTTGATCTGACTCGTATCCTTATTTCTACCTTTGCTGTCAGTAGGTAACATGAGGTGTGCTAGTCCAAAGAGCACATGTTCAGTGACTAACTGCGCATGTGATGTTGTTGACGAGTTGGTGGCTGATCGACAATTGCAAATAGTGAGACACCCTGTGAGAAGTGTTTACCACGTTAGGAAATTAGCTGATGCTTGCTGTGACAGACTTTCCTGTGTGAATGTGGTAGAATTTATGTTGCGTCTCTAATAAATTGCTCCTGGCAGGTGATTGAGTCATCATATTAGAAATGTAGAGTACTGCTGGTAGAGTTGAGGGGAAATAACTTTCCTTAATCTAAACTGTGTTTGTAGTAGTTACCAGAGAAGTGTCTTCACATTCCTCATCATTCTTTTACATGCAGACTGTATTGATTGATTCACTGCTCTTGTACTTGTCCCGTGCCTTCAGGCATTTTGTGAAAATACAGAATGCAGGGAATACGTTGTCAGCACGTGCAAGGATTTCTCCAGCGTATTAAAAGTCCATTTGACCATTTTTTAGACATTAAAAAAATATAAAAGTTACTAAAGAACTTGTCTAAAATTTGACTTGATAATGTTTTACCTGTTCGGCTCATAAATAGGCCCAACAAATAAGTCATTGCTGTTTTGTAAAAGTGGTTAAACATAATGAAGTGCTCGCCTTGTGGTATAAAAATCTCTTACCTTGAATGCGGAAAATTGAAATGAGTGTCTCTCTCTCCGTCTCACACTTGTGAGCAAAACTACACACACTCAGCTCTGCCGTTCTGTCTGAGCAACTGGACTCTCAGCAGCCTGTAGGTTTTGCGGTGGAAACCCTGATGTGGGAATCAGTGGCATCATTGCAGAGATGTGTTGGAAACAGTGTTAGAAACCAGTTAAGTTTTGGGATTGTGGTAATATTAGATTAATATGTATATGTTTTTAAACTAGTTGATGCAATTTATGTAGAAGTCGTTGTTAGGTTGGATGAAAAAGCTGAAGGGAGCTTAATGCTTACAAACTAAAATGATGAAAAAAGTAAATGTTAGGCTTTAATTGTGAAACTTTGGCAATTTAAAGGTTGCTGATTTAAAAACAAAGACAAGGACACTGACAGATGGATAAATTAGTTTAAAATGGTGGTTTCAGATCCACCAGTCACATGATGAAATTCAAATGACTAATGACCCATCAGTTGTCAATTGCTTCCACCTGTGTCAGCTAAGCAGCGGTTGAAGTTGCTATGGTGATGGGCTTCTGTGTGACTAACTGTAACCAGCTGTGAAAATTTCTCTAATATGGGCTCTGTACTACTTGCAAAATTGCTAATAAACTCCAAACCATAACTCTTATTGATCTAGCCTAAAAATCATAGCACCCCAAGAAGTTGCTATACATGTGTCCGTGTGTGTGTGTGTGTCTGTGTGTGTTCCTGGTGTTTAAACATGTAGTCACTTGAGCCGGATGGAGGTAGTTTCTGTGTCTTCTTCAGAAATCCTTGAGAGATCCTTGAGCTTTTCTCTCACTAAAATGCATACAGATGAAAAAGGTGTAAGCCTGTTGGCTTTAGAGAAGAAGTTGTTGAAGAATACAAAGTTCCTAGTCGTGGATGATAAAATGATAATTGTAGAGTCAGGGCAGAGAGAGAATTTTTTTTCTGCTCATCACTCTCTTGCTTGGAACATTTCGCTTATTGAAATTAAGTAATTTATTATTTTATTTCATTTCAGTTAATGTTTTAGAAATGGTAACAGTCCAGAAGAGTTAATGGCACACATCACGAGTTGGTTGTCTTGGTGTATTAAGTATTGTTTACATGGCAAACAGTGCAAGGCTAGTTGTCTGCTATCCTTTTGGAACTTTTTTATTTTTTTGTATAACAACATAGCGGGGTATTTACTTTGCAGCAATCCCACCCATAAGGCCAGTTTAAACATGATCATCACAACATAGTAGTGATGAACTTCACTCCAGTAATTTGTTGAAATTATTGTTGGTATCAACAACTGCTTTGTTTTGCTATTGCGTTATCCAGAGGCCCCTTCACTGTTATGGATTATAGAAATGTTTTCACTTCCATGTGGAAGCTGAAGTTAAACCTATAAGCGTCCTATAGCCAGAGTGTTAAATGTCATTTGTGTGCTCATCTTTATTTTAGATGTTACTGACAGGAAGACCGACCACTTTACATTTTTCATGTGGGTCACATATGTATGTGTTTTGTTTTGGTTTAGATTTTTTTGTTTGATGAACATCAGCCTTTGGGCCTTTGCAGTTTTCCAAGATGACTGTGAATCCCTGAAAAGACCAGTGTTTTGTTGTTGTTGTTGTTTTTTCCCTGCCAAGAAATGCAAGAAAAGCACGCAGAAGCTTGTACCAGAGTGGGACAAAACTGGTTGATTTGATTGAAAGCACGGACCACATGTTTGAGGTTAGAAGTGCAGTCACGTAACAATGCAAGATCATGGGATTCATGCTACCTTATGCGAGCCGGTTGTGGTTAAACCGTTATCATACTTGTGCAGAATTAGAGGATGACTGTGAAAGAGACTATAGCTGCAGATGTTTCTTTTTCAAATATGGTAGAGGATGATTTTTATGTGGATGTGCATGTCTGTGCTGATGATTGCATGGGATTAATTGGAGAGAGTGTTATCTGTGACATGCTCTTCATACAGTAACTGAAGCAGCTAATTTGATGTGGAACAGGCTATATTAAGACTAGGGATGTCCCGAGCTGATATTTATAATTTATGGCAGCTTTTCAGTCCAACTGACCTAGCTCTGGCTGTATAAAAAGCCCTTACGCTTCTCTTCAAAATTAACTCTAGACTAATAGAGAATTGGCTAATTTCTTATGATTGCTGTTGAAGATGCATCAAAGCGTTTAAGAAAGATTTCAGTTATATCCCCTTTGGGCACCTTATTTTGATATCCTAAGGAAGGATTTTGGGACAGTGGCAACATTTTTAAATATTATTCAGTGTCTCATAATGAAAAGTCAGCTAGATCTGTATGGCATATATAGTCTACATTTATGGATTTCTTTTTTTTTTTTCCTTGGTCTGCTGCCCAGGGGTTGTTAAAAGCTGGCTTAATAAAATGAGAAGTAATGCAATGCCTCTAGACATCAATATTTAATGAATAGCCTATAAAGTAGAATGTAGGCCTCTCATAGAGTGGATGGATGGTCCATAACAAGTTCAGTGAGTCTGTGTATTGACTTGTTATGTGTGAAAAGTGTAAATTTGCATACCATTTGGCATGCTGGTGTGTTGGCTTTAAATACATCTGTGTATTCTGCTTCTCCCCCAATGATTTCTCTGCTTCTCTGACCCAGTTAGCAGAGCGTATTTCTGCCTCATTCAGTCTCTGTGTTCATCAGCACAGGTATGTTTATAAAGTAAAATGCATCTTTAGTCATTGGTACCTAGCCATTAAATGCTCCATTAAATGACACCAGACTTCTTAGTCGTGTGAAAATGTGACATTCTTTGTAGAGGAACTTATGTAATGGAAACATTTTGAAAGGGGTTTTTTTACCAAATGGAAAAGAGGAAAGAAAAGAGGTTCTTAGAAGTAAGTCCTGCCAGGCATGGTCTGTTGTAATAATAGCTACAGATAAGCTTGGTATTATTGCCATAAGCTGCCTTTATAATGTACAGCATAACTGATTTTATGTGCAGTAGGCAGAGCAACGCATTGTTTTCAGAATGTCTACTTATGATAAGATCCTTTGCGTTTGGTTGAGGAAGCTGTACAGCTAGTGTCATGCATTAAATATATCTTCCACACAAGATGCTGAAATATTAATGCTCTAGAAAAGTATGATATAAGGATTAACAATTAGTCGATTTCAAGGCATACAAAAGTATTAGACACTATTAAAAATGGTTAATTTATACAATTATATGTGGATAGGAAAATAAAATGTTGTGTACCGTTTTAAAATAAACTCACTGAGATTTTTTTGTGAGGCTTGATAACCTGATTGGGCTCTTTGCAGCTTGGCACATTCATATTCATGAATGATTAATGCTGCAGTACATGAAGACAGAAAAAGAAAGAAATTAGACACTTATAGTTTCTCATGAGTTTTTCTCCAGTAATCCTTACTTGGTGGTAAAATGTGTTCCTTCTGCGCACCTCTTTCTCAGCTAATCACGTTGGTTTTGTAACTTTAATTAGGGACTTCTCCCAAAAGACCAATTGAGGCTTCATTAAATTATTCACTGTATGTTGCCAAATAGCTTCCACATATAATCCAAGGTTTTCTCAACATCGAATCGGGATACACTGCAGTTCATTGGGTATACAGCTCATGCGGCTCAAGTGACTTAATGGAATCACTTATTTCTCCCTAATTAATATTCAGAGTGGTGCATATATTATCACTTATTATGTTTCTTGTGCCACAGCTGGGTATTAAAAAAAGATAAAATAATGCACACTGTCAGTATTGTAAATAGAATACAGTTTGTCTTGTTTATGAACCATGTAATGGATTTCTTAATGAGTACGGTAACACAGTAATGACATTTGTCTCACTTGCTTACGAATGCTACAGAATTATTGTTTTTGATCCATATCTATATTAACTGCACACATCTGTATTTGGATAATGTACAGTTAACAAATTCTGACACGATGATCTGCTCGCTCTCAGATGAGATGTTAATAATGTGAAACTCAGTTTTATTTGTCTGCACAGGCAAAGTTTGGAAACGGAGAGAAAGTCAGTGTCTGGGTTCGTATCACCTCACTGTTTTGTTATTTAAGCACACTGAAGAGGCTGGCCTTGACCACTGACCCCAATACACTATAGTCTGCCTACAATGTCATATGGCCAGCTACAATTTTAGTTTTTCTTTTTGCCAGTTAAGCACACACTATTTAACCAGTAGTGCTTCCACAAATCCTTGTTTGGTTACAGTGTCATATTTGACAGCAGGCTGAGGACCTGCTAAATTTGATTTTGGGTTAGAGTGTTCTCCTTAGGCTGATAACAGAGGAAATTGTGTGGTGTGGGCAAGTCACCTAGAAATTGATATTGGAAATACTCGGTTAGACCAGCAGTCAGATCTAATGATATTATTTCCACAGAAAACAAAACAAACAAGTGTCTCTATTAATGGGCTCTGGCTGTGTGATTGACTTCCCAAAGAACTGCCCTCTGTAAGTTTAAAGGGGAAGTGAGACAGTTTGTGAGACAGTTAATTTTTTATTGTACTACTGGATACTGTTATAGTGTAATATCTTTGCAAAGCTTTACAGAACATAAATACATAAATGGTTTTTCTGAGAAAGAGTTTGAGGGTCCACTATTATTTGCAGTATTTTATTTAAATTGAAAAATTTAGGGTAGAGCAGGAAGAGATCAGTGTGAGAAAGACAAAGCCACCCATCGCTAATCGTTTGCCAAATGTACTCTCGTGATGTATCTCATAATTATTAACCAAACTTAAATGTATCAGTTCAAATATTGAGATCTAACATCTTTATGCAGAAGTTCCTGAAGTCCTATTGAGCATACAATTAAGTATTTCCTCATTTGCAGGTGATTTCCTAAACCCACAATGGCTCCAATGGCAATGTGGCTTTCTGAATGAAAAGCAAAAGGGAACAGAAAAGTGCCCTGACACGCCCCCTCGATCTCCCACCCCCACCCCAGCCAACACCCCCAATTTGAAATTGATGCTTCCTTTGCTTTATTGAAATGTGTGACAGTGGGAACTTTTTTTGTTTAGCAGGCTTCAGTATCCCATATAGATGTAATGAGGATAAAGGCACCCAAAGGGGAAGTGGAGCAGAAACTAATGAGTGTCAGTACAGTCCAATGTGTTTGCAGCTGATTGGGAGATGCTATGAATAAGTCAAAATCCCCCTCCTTTTCCTCCCTATTTCCTGCTCTATAGCTCTGTTGTGCTCAATGAAGATAGCGGAGGGATGATCCGATCTTTCTAGCTGGCTCAGTTTGTCTCAGATCAGCTGGCAAGGCTAATACTTTTCCAGCCATACATATACAGCAGTGTTGTGTTGTGTTCTGACCTGAGAAGCAAGATCATGTTACATTTGTTTTTATTTTTAGTCTTACTGGTTTTCCCTTGTTAAAGAAGAATATTTTCAATGTATCTTTCATTGTGTTATTTCCTTAACATGAAAACAGTTGAATCATTCTTTTATTAAGACATTAAGATTATTGTGCAAATGTTTTTTAAATATTCTCTTATAATCTGATCTAAAATCGAGTTGTGTGTTGATGTCTTTCATATGAGTCTGCAGGAAGAACTAAGTTAATAAATGTTGAAAAAAACTTTTGCTGAGGAAGCTTTTTTTCTTTTTCTTTTTTTAAATGAGTATGATGAACATCACTGCAACATCACTGCTGCTAAGGCAACCCCTACCAAGCATAGTTCAACATAATGACTGAAAAAAAGAGGTTCTGTTCACCTGAATTTGACTACTTAACATGCACCATGATGCCCCTTTTAACAAGACTGGCTGTTTCCAATAAACCTTTAAAAAGTGTTAGACAAATAAGCACCACTGCCCTGTTTATTATATAAGAAGCCGTCTGGTGCGCGCTCATTGATACTAAACAGATGATTGCCTCAACATGTTAAAGGGCACCTCACTGGCTCATAACGAACCAATCGTTTTGAATTCCAGTGCCTATCAATCTAAGAAGTTTCTCATATCTACTGCTATTGGCCAAAAAGTTACTGCAAGATTGTTTCATAGTTATTCTGATGGTTGAATCACAAAAGGAGTAGTTCCCTGTCAGAGCATTTATTTACTTCTGCCATAAGTTTATATGATTAGTTTGTTTATCTTGTTAATTAGGAAGATTACTCATTACTCGTTTTAGATTTTTTTTTAAAAAATTTTTTTAAAACTTGATGGACATTTTCAGTCTTTTATTTGTCGTAAAAGCCATTGCATGTCATAGCAGTTTTTTTGTAGGGTTTTTGACCTGCTTTATGTCAGGGTGGCGGCATCCCTGACCATTGTAATAGGCAAAGTTCTGACAATGTCAGAAGTTTATGGTGACCAACTCACAAATTGACTGCTGCTTCGAAATACTTAATTACCAGCCAATCGCAATGCATCATGAGATGCAACAGCAGAATGAAACAAATGACTCAATAAAACAAAACAACATAGAATCAAGACAAAAACATTCAAAACCCAATATTTGTAATTCCAAAAAACCAATGAAATTGCATTGTTGCAGCAGAAATCTTGTTTATGACTGCAACAAGGAAGTGGAGAAATAACACTTGTGTGCTGTAGCCTACCTTTCACTACGTTTTGTACAAATTTTTCTCAGTGTTGCACTGTGCATCAGATTTAATATGGGGTTTGTTTTTTGTATTGAGATGTAAATGTCAGTCTTGAAGCGTCTGTACGAGCAGTTTCGCTCGCATGAAAGCACTGTCTTTTAGTCAAACATTAGTTTAACTCACAACAAACAAAGGCGGTGTCCCACCCTGTAGGATAGGAGACGTGATACACCTGCCAGACTAGCTCTGTGTGCAGTTAGCATTCTCAACTCAAAAAGGTCAGAAGATATACCAATCTTAGGTTATTATTCAGACCAATTTAAGCTACTTAAAGATGCATATATATTACCCTGCAGCAAAACCTAAAAAAAAATTAGTCTAGTGTATGGCAAGTGTTTTTAAAAAAGGAAAAAAAAGTAGCTGCAATTATCATCATGTACCTAATGTTGTGTTAATTTGGTAGCAAACTGACTTTGAAGTAGTCCCACTGTGACTGTCATGGGTAGAGGTTTCACTTGCTCTGTGCTGGGAGATTTTTCTTTTTTTTTTTTTTTTTTTTTTTTTTTTTT
>VUQG01009694.1:5681-20461 GCA_015106755.1 Etia nguti | reverse complement strand
ACCAACGTTGGGCAAGTCATTTTGAAAAAGTAATTAATTATAGTTACTAGTTACTTCTTCAAAAAAGTAACTGAGTTTTGCAAACAACAAAGTTATTTGCAGCTATTTATCTAAAAATGCAGCCAATGCTTTTTTAAAATAACCATTTCAAACTATTTACTGGACAATCAGGTGTTGTGATTGCTCTGCTCTACAAATAAGATGCCACACAAATTATTTGTGCCACTCCAAAAAATAATTTCTGTCCACTGTAAGATAAAGGAGAACATCATAGCCTGATACCTGCAGGCCGGACAGCAGGAGGTGTATCACTCCTCCTGTTTTTAACCTGGAGACAGTATTTACATTGTAATCTGCCTTTGGTAGCTTTTTGGCAGCAATTGTGACATTCAGCAGTCACCTCATTGTTCTGACACACACAACAAAACTATCCACTACACAACACACCAACTTTATACTCCAAACACGCCAAACGTCACAAATCTCTCACATCTCAAAACTCTCTCTCTTTCGCTCTCTCGCTGCTATCACTCCTAAAACTTCCCCCTCTTCCTAAACAACCAAATGCCGCGTTGCCATGTCATTTTTAAAATAATTGACATGGTACATTTTCCCACCAATAGGAAAGGGTGGGGTTTTTTTGTTTTTGTTTTTTTTACTCACAGGCAGAGAGTGCTTTCGAGCGCTTTCCTTGGAAAACGCAGTTTTTACCATTTCTTCCCGCAGTAAATATAAACAACGATAGTATTCAGGAAAAAACATAATGAATAATAACTCTGGTTTTACAAAAACTGGTATAACAAGTCCACACTTTTCCTGTCAATTTTTCCGTCTGTCCTGATCACATCCCCAATGGTTGTACACGTTGTCATTAGCGTGTCTTCACTCCACATTTGCCACTCCGCTTTGGTAGCTAAAACACTGGTGGTGGCACGTAAGGACGCTGTCATAACCTGTCAACGACTTTATTTAGCTGCGTATAGACGAATGTGAATCGCATTATTAGCTGGAGCAGCCAGTCACCGGTCACTTACTGACTCACACTGCAAAACTGCACAGAATGAATTGTTACGTATTTATTTTAATTTCAATTCAGGTTGGATTTTTTTTTGTGCGCAGCGCAGATTTTCTGTGCGCAGAGACCGTGTCCGCAGTGCCCAATTGCGCACGCGCGCAGCTTAGAGGGAACATTGCAGGAGGTCAGGAGAGAAAGCCAGTATTCCTTTAGGCGTCTATAGAACCGGTCCGGAAGTCTTTTTCCACAACTATCGCCACCTAGAGGTCTTCAGATAGATTTAAGAGACTTGGCTTCATTGTTCCAACCTTCAAGCTACATCCTTGTTTTATGCAGTCTGTGGTTTCGATGATGTTTACTTGGACGTAGTCTTGTTGTGTAAACAGGCAGCTGTTTGCTATCTATTCACTTTCCGTAATAATTTTATAGTTTGACAGTATATTCATGTTGTGTTTACAGCTTTTTCTTCTGTTCCAAGTGTCAAAAAACTCAGTTATTGTCGTGGTAAATTGTGTAAAGCGATCGTGAAATATATTAATATTAATATTAGCTGTTGCGTTAACCTTACGATAAGTCCCGTATCTTTTTTTGTTTGCCCCCTGCAGGTCAGCCAAGGTAATGTTCCAGGTGTGGAAAGTGCCTCTTTGGCCATGGACACAGAGGAAGGAGTGGAGGTGGTGTGGAATGAAGTACTCTTCTTAGACAAGAAAGTCTTTAAAGCACAAGAGGTACCCAAACTCATTTTATCTTTAACTACAAGCTCTGCAAACTAAATTCTGGTTCTATTTATTGATTTGTCAACTAAATCAGCTGGATGAAACGGGAAGAAAAATATTCAGTGTTTACTGTTATATATAGACACCGGTCATATATCTTTAAGCTCTTACCTTCCTTTTATCACTGCTTGTGTTTTTTTCCCCTCACGTTGATGTTGCAAAAGACTGACGTTGAACTCATGGCAGTGGACCTTTTGCCTTTTTTTTCTACTGTTTTCTACTGTTTCTGTGTTCAGGGTCAATACTTAAACAGTTGGACTGGTGCTGACAAACCTGTGTAGGTCTATTGTTTTTCTATTTAGAAAACTGATCAAGGGAATTGAGAAAAGGTCACTGAAAATCTTATTTATCCTCACAAGAGACCTATTCCAACAGATAACCACCAGCAAATATAAAAATTCCTATTTAGGTCACAAAATATCATATATATTATAATAAATGAGCAAATTTCTGAACTTCAAACCACTCGGGTGATTTTCGTTATTATTGCTTACAAACCACTTGAATTATAAATTGTTAAAGTGTCCCTGATTGATTTTCTGATAATGTGATAGACTAAAGTTTTTTAGATGTGAACCATCTCTGATGTATGATGTCTAGGAGAAGATCAAGGAGATGTTTGAGAACCTGATGCAGGTCGAACACCCCAACATTGTCAAGTTCCACAAGTACTGGCTGGACATGAAGGAGAGCCAGGCTCGAGTAAGCTTTTCTACTTGCTTCCTCTTTTTTTCACACACACACACACACACACGCTGGTGCATGAACAGGTTTTTCTCTCCTCTGTCTGTGGCACACAGGTTATATTCATCACTGAATACATGTCATCAGGCAGCCTCAAGCAGTTCCTGAAGAAAACCAAGAAAAACCACAAGACTATGAATGTGAAGGTCAGTGTTTTTACTCTGGTCACATACTGAGTCTCACGGTGGCAGCTCAGGGTACTGCAGTCCCATCGCTATTCAGATCCATTTTTCCAGCAGGATTAGAGATTACGTAACACGACACCACGGTGGCTCAGCCTGCTCAGACATGCATCTTATCCCTGTAACCTGGTGGATTTCAAATATACATGCGGTTTATTCACAATATCTTCTTTTTTTAAAATAAATTGTAGAGAAAATTAATGTTATTTAACTTTATTTAGCTTTTAGTATTTTCATGTACATATGAAATTAGTGTATTTTATGACAGCGCATATATTTCCATATTACTTGTGTGTGTTAGTTTAGAGGTGTAGCTCTTCATGTTTCTCTGTTCCCCTTCGTTTCAGGCCTGGAAGAGATGGTGCACTCAGATTCTCTCTGCACTTAGGTACTGACTTATTTGTTCTGTGTGATATAATCGTGTCTGTTATCTCAGTGTGAGCATTAATAACATGATTTATTGTTTGCTGGCAGTTATCTGCACTCTTGCGATCCACCGATAATCCATGGAAACCTGACTTGTGACACCATCTTCATCCAGCACAACGGCCTCATCAAGATCGGCTCAGGTCTGCTCCCAGCAGGGACTTTTATGTTACTGCAAGTAGTTGATCAGCTGGTTTTCTTTTTTTTGTACAATAATTTTATTATGCCTAATGAAGCCTCTAAAGTGAATTTTCCTCCTTAAAATTCATGCTATTTTTTTCCAGCTTAACCCTCATAACTTCTAAAGTAAAAAGATATGAACATTTGATTTTTAAGGCTAAAAAAAACCAAACTTTGAGCTTTAGTGTCATGCAGGGCTGTAACCAGGTCAAATCTTACCCACATTTTAACACCAGATTCATCTTAAAAGTAACTTCCTCCTGTGTCAAAACCATCTCCAGTGTTCTTTAAGCTAGATTGGTCATAACACAATAATCAAACAACTTTAGGTCCTGAAAATTTTTTCAAGGTCCTTACAGGGTCTGAATCACAGAGTTTCAGTGGATAATCAGGAGAGTACTGCTCTAAACACAAGTCACAGCAGTTATTCCCGTATTATTTTTTAGCAAAGTGAGTCAAAGGGACGCATACACTTTATCTTACACTAAAGATATTGTACAAAATAAATTAAAATGTTATTTTCTTGGCGTTAAACAGAATGAATATCTAAATTGTCTTAATTGTCTTCCCACAGTGTGGCATCGGCTATTTGTTAATGGTAAGTGACTTTTTTTTTTAGTTGTGTTAATGGTTTAATATCAATTCATTAGTTTTATCTAATATTTAATATCTAATATATTTGTGCTCTGCCTTCTCTTGCCAGTTTTCCCAGATGCAAGTGTTCATAGCAAAGGGAGGCAACATCGTGATGAGCAGAGAAATCTTCATTTCTTTGCTCCAGAATACGGAGGTAAGAGTGACGAGTGGCATTTCCTTCCAGCTTTCTGTGACATTGCTTTTATTTATTCGGTCTATATTGATTCCTACCTGACTGTTTGACCTGCAGAGTAAATATTCAGTCTTTATGTTCACAGTTTAATGTACCTCCAGACCTCAGTTACTACACATGAAGATATTTGCACGTTGTATGAAACAGAAACCGCTGCGAAAAAGACTAGTTGTCAGTAATCTGTATGCCAGAAGCATCAGATAGCTCTGGGTATTTTGTGAACTATTGTCTGTAATTATTGTAGATAATGAGGTAAACGATAGAATTAGTACTGCCAAAGTGAAATGGATGAGGCACAAATTACTTCAAGACATTTAGTAGATTGTTTGTACTGATTTTGCAGCTGCCAAAAAGACAAAAGGATAGATTAATCCTTTTGTAATGAGGATAAACGGTTTCCCTTCTTCCCCTTTTCAAATTGATTGTTTTTTTTGATTGTGCATAACTACCTTTTTATTTTGGGGTAAGCTTTTTCTCTAAGTTTTCCTATTTTTACCCTCCTCTTACCCTGCTTCTCTTCAATCATTTCCAGCTGGCGAAGATGGTTACGCCATAGACATTTTCTCCTTTGGAATCTGTGCTCTGGAGGTAAACGAGAAGTAAATCTGCCAGATTTCCATCTCTCTGTGTGTGGCTGTTTTTCCTGACAGATTATTTGTACCCTTACAGATGGCTGTACTGGAGATCCAGGCCAATGGAGATAGCGCTGTGTCCAAGGAGGCCATAGTGAATGCAGGTCAATCTCTGGAAGACCCTCTCATGAGAGTAAGTCTCAAAAATACTTTATGCTCAGAAATATACACAAGAACAGCTGCAGAAACATGTAGAAAACACAAACTGTCCTGCACTACTCTAGCAACACTTACTCACACTGCCATCACTCTAGGTTTATTCAGACCACACAGCGGGGCTCCGTCAGTAAAATATGCCAGAAAGAACACAGTAATGCTCAGTAAACTGGGTCACACTTTACAGTTGCGTGGTTATGTGTTGGATTTAATTCCTTACTGCTCCTGCAGGAGTTCACCCAGTCTTGTTTGCATCACGACTCCAAGCTCCGTCCTACAGCTCACGACCTCTTGTTCCACCGAGTCTTGTTCGAGGTCCACTCGCTCAAACTGCTCGCCGCCCATTGCCTCATCAACAACCAGTGTGAGTTTCTCTCTTATGTGCACTGCATAGATTGTTTCAGCTACTTGTGTGCATCAAATTTCTTTAGTAACGTCCACACTTGTGTTGCATCTACAGACTTGCTTCCAGAGAACTGTGTGGAGGAGAAAACCAAGTCATTTGACCCCAATGCTGTCATGGCAGAGATTAAACATGAAGACAGACAGGGAGTTCAGCTCAAGTAAAATCTTATACCCGCCTCGAATCTTTCGCTGTCTGCCAGAAAGCGTGACAAGTCAAGATCATTGCTCTCTATTCTCTTTTGTGTCCCCTCTGCAGGTATTCCCACGTGTCCCCATTGGAACTTGACAAGTTTCTAGAGGATGTCAAGTGAGTGTTACTGCAGTGCTTTACTTTCTCACTTTCTCAGTGCTTTACTTTTAAAGTTTAACATCTTGGCCTTTCCTCTGTTCAGGAATGGAATCTACCCATTGATGAATTTTGCCTCAACGCGGCCTCATCCCGTCCCCCGAGCGCTCTCCTTGTCTCAGGAGCAGGTTGAAACGGTCAAGACGCCGACTCCTGAACCCCAGGAGACAGAGACAAGGAAGGTCGGCACCTTAGATTGAACAACAGCAGTGTTAAATGCACAGACTTGCTGGCTACACATTTCTGCTGGCTACATCTCTAGAGAATGACTCTGTGTTTACAGTAGACTTTCAGTAGTATGTCCGGGATGTTGCAACACATGAGATATTTACACATGGAAATCTCCTCATATTTGTTGCTGCCCGCATCTGATTTCGGTGAGACCGTCTCCATGTAGGCAGTTTTGAAGGGGAACAAATCTTGGTCTGAGAGGTCTCACTGTGAATGAGAGCTGACTGCTTGCATTTAAGACCAGTACTAAGAATGCATCAGGAGCAACTTTTCAAATTAACCAAATTAAGCAACAGGGGAGTGCTAGACATTGCGCTTATGTGAACAGCAGCTCGGTCAAACCTGCAAAACGCTGCAGTTGCAACTTGTGTGTCTTTGATTAGGATTACTTTTGATTATTTCAGAGCACAGCATATGAGCATGAGCCTATCTGAATATCAATGAAAAATGTCTAATTCAATATGTTTTAGGTTATTACCTTAGATGGTGTCCCTGCTTAGCATCACATGTGTCAGTGCCAAATATGTTGGGAAAGTGTTAGCAAAAGTTGGATTACAAAAGCTTTCTGCTGCCCTTTGAATTGTTGTGTGTATTGCTTGTGTAGGATAAGCACATGCACGTGTCTATGCAAGTCTCTCTATTATTACAATAATAACTATTTATTATCACTCCAAACACTTTAAATATTTAATATGTTGCTTTGCCTTCATGTTTCAGTGCTTCTTACTCTGTTGTCATTGCAGGTAGTTCAGATGCACTGTAACTTGGAGTCAAATGAAGAAGGGACCAAAACTCATGTGAGTTACATAGTGTTACAGGTACTTAGCTAAGGTAAAAACCTTAGCTGGGCTCTTTAAAGATTAATCCTACTGCAGCGTTGCTTTAGCAGCTCTGCATTTCAGTCAGTCATGATGGATAAATATGAATTCAGTTTGACTTTAATTGAACCTTTTGGTGTCTCCATAGCTCTCTTTGTTTCTGAAGATGGATGATAAACTTCACAGGCAGCTCAGCTGCGACATCCTTCCAAGTAAGTTGACATTTCTGAAGTATCACAACAGTGTGTGTTCCTAGATCATCATCCGGATTGATGCAAGCCCAAACTTCACATCTGGTTGCAATTTTCATGCAAATTTGTCCATTGCTTTTGGCGTGATCCAACAAACAAACATAAACAAATGTACTAGCCAGATCAACTTCATAACTCACTCTAATGAATTTCCATGTGAGGCAGTGAATCAGTCTGACATATTTATTTATGTTTTGTTGTTTTTGTTTGTTTGTTTTAACCCATCAGCCATAATTGGGCTGCAGGGTTATCGTCATGATTGTAAATACGATAACTTAAGAACATGCATGTAGGACTTTTAAATTGATAGTATAGGTGCATTTAAAGTACTTGTTTGTATAGATTGATCTAGATAACTGTTGTGTTTTGTCTTTTTATTAAAAAAAAAAGGCATCTGTGGTTTTATTTTTATTGTATAGTTTTCTAACTAAATTATTTTGTATGAAACTTTCAGCTGACACCTCCAAAGACCTTGCCAGTGAACTTGTTCACTACGCCTTCATAAATGAGGTAGACGGAAAAGCTTCTTTGTTTTTACATTTTACTGATTCGGGAACAAGTACTGCAGTAATTTATTCTTTTTTTCTTTTCTTTTTTCTTTTTTGAAGAGTTTTAACACTTTTTAAAAAAATAAACATTGACCGCGTCTTGTGGGCTTTGTAGGAGGACAGTGAGAAGGTGGCGGGGTTCCTGGAGAATGCCATCAAACAACACCGGGTCCGAGCGCTTGCTTCTGGGAGCACGCAGTGAGGAGGGGTCCCGACAGGCTCTGGCCCAGATGGAGGGTCCCGGGGCATTGATCACTCAGATGGAGAGAGAGAGAGGGCAGCGGGTAGGACGAGACAGCCGTGGACCTGAGGAAGCAGAGGGAGCTGACCTAATGGGGATTAAAAAAAGGGACAAACACAGATGGATGCTGCACCTTGACAGACAGTAAATCATCCCAGTGAGAAGGAATGAAAAATGACAGCAGTGAGAGTGAAACCAAAGGCGCCTCTGGTTGGAGGACCAGAGGAATCACGGCTGCGTCCAGCAACCCCACAGAGCAGAGGAAGATTGACAAAGTCCCTGCCTAAAAGGGCTATCATGCCTTAAGATATCTTACAAACTTAGGTTTTCCATAATGCCACTATCCAGAGCAGATATGTTAGACTCACAGATGCAGCAACTACATACTACTACATACAAACGGACATTTTGTTCCTCAAAGCCTCATTTGCACACTTTTATTGGTGATTAAACCTCCCTCTCCCTCACAAGCCAGAACCTTCAGTTCACAAGAGTTTTAGGAATTTAAGATTCCGTCCTATGTGCACTGTTGATACTCATTCAGCTGACTTTTTTTTCCTTCTGTTTAACTGTGAACAGTACATGCATTGCACAAATCTTTATTTTTCTCTGTTCTAGACCTTCAAAGTGACACACCTCACTGCACTCTCCGACTGAAAGCTATCTCCACACAGCTAAACTTGCCATGCCTGAATGAGGTGATAAGAAATGAGATGATGCCTCTCTGTTTTAGCCTGTAGTGCTCTTACAGGTTTTCCCCTGTGAAAGCCAAAGACTTGCAAAGTGCCTGTTATGGCAGTGAAATGGCATCACCCACAACTTAGCAATTAACACGTTCAGGTTGACTTTAGTCTTAAAACAAGATCAACTTTCCAATTCTTTATTATTAGTCCACAAATTCATCCTGTGTGGAAGTGAAGAGGAAGTCGAGGCTCAGTAATGGAAGCTTGATTAAGAGCTGCAGCCTTTTTTATTGGACTTATGGATAAGATGGTTATGGTCTCTGCTGCAGTCAATATTAGTAGCCTGTGTACAAAAATTGGAATAAATCAATGCTTGATTTGAAAGCGTAGTCTTACTTAAACAGGAGAAAAGCTGTGACTATCTGATGTTAAAATTAATGATTAAAAAATTGCCATTTTGTTCATTAATATTACTGCTATAGTTATTATTATTGTATTTCCCAAACCATTTGAAAATATTAGTACATGGATTTTGTTTTGTAAATATTTCCGGAGGTCTTTAAAAGGTGAAATCCACCCAAATCATTAAAATTCATTTTTCCTGTTCCTCCAGATGTTGCAGCAGGTGATAAGAAACTGAATTATTTTCCTTTGCATGTTTTCATTTCCCAGAACCACATCTACTCTAGTTTTATTTCACACAGTTCTGGTGTGAAATGTGAAAACGATGGCACTGCAACCCACACAAAGACAAAAATAGAGCTGGCTGTGCATCAGTGCCTGATTTTTTTTATTTATTTATTTTTATCAAGAACCTGGTCTCTGAAACATGAAAAGCTGTCATTTGGGTGGATTACTCCTTAATAAAACTGTAGTAAAAAAACAGTAGTGATCATCAGCAAAATACTGTTGTCACATTTTACATAGCTCTGCGTCATTTGTTTTATCGGTCTGTGAGGTTGCAGTTTCATAACAGTTACACTGCTGTACAGTTATTGCCTACACTACTTACTATACTCTGTGTCGAGCCTACTTATCAGTACGTCTCTGAAGACAAGAGCCCTGAAGCCTCCCAGACAGTCACCTGCTACAGGCTGTGGTGTACATATTTGTTTGTGGCTATCGAAAGAGGTGTATGTTGGACAACACAAAGCAGTGCCACTATTGCTCTCATTTGATCCTAGTAAGCTGCATGTCTTAAAAGCCTGCAACCGTCCAGAACTGCATTTTGCCTTTGTCAGTCACAGTTCAGTTCCAGAGAGGACCTGACCATGAAAATGAATGTTTAGACTGTGCAAACATGGAAAAAAACCAAACCCTTCCATATCAGTCTTATTTTACGTCAGATGACTTCTTCTTTTTCTTTTTTTATTTCTGTGACTCTGTTGAATAAAACTTGCCTTCGGATGTGTTCTACTTAAACCTTTGGTAAATATTGTAGCTACTGCAATTAAATACATAACAATAAACAAGATGTGATATGCTGTGTGTTTTGCTGTTTCCATGCATGCATTACCAAAAAAATAATTAAATAAGGAAAGAGGAATGGTGAATTTGATTTAGTATTTGTTTAGTGTCTTGGGTTTCTTGGCATGACATGTTAAGACAGAGTAAAATACATGCATAATATCAGGATACAATATGATTTATTAAGAATAACAGATTCTTGGTAGTGATATTTTTAACATTGTTGCCACGTTCAATCATGTTACTCTAATTTTAACACATTTACTGTATAGTTTTTAACTAAAAAAAGTAATTCCAAATGTTTTTAGCTGTTAGGTTGCAATTTTTTTTATCTGTTGTCTTTTTAATAAAAGTTTTTATATGAATAGTAAGAAAAGATTAGAAAATAAATGCTGAAATTATTGGAAAAAACAACAGTAGTGAAAAGTTGTTTACTATAAATTAAGTCTGATCAAAAATTAAATGATCATTTAATTTTGTTATCATTTGTTTGTTCTAAATTCATAAAACAAAAAATTATAAAATAAAGAGTTTTGATTGGTTGACTTTTTTATTTCAAACATGTCCATACAGCTAAAATAACAACAACAAGTAAAATAGGTAGAGTTGCCATGAATATCTCTATATACCACAGAATTTACATGCTCGAAAAGGAGCAGGGTGAACCTTGTATTTATCTGATCTTACCTCCCTCGGGGGTGGGTTTTTTCACAGTTTGAAGCCTAAATTGTCCTCCGATTGTATATTGACCCAGAAACCTGTAACTGAAAGCAGCTACACTGATCTACGGATACGTCCCTAGTGAAACCTAAAGGTTTACCGTGTAGATCACCAGACAGAGGAGCAACTGGTGTGACAGTTAGTGCAATATAAAAGGGGAATGCAGGAGTGTATAAGGATATTTAAAAAAAACTTGCAAATTATGTTTATTGTGTTTAAGGAGATAGAGATTTGACCCTTACACAGTTAATGCCAGTCCTCTAACCTGCATATACAGGACTGGCAAAATAGTGTTTATTCTCTAGGTCATTCTAGTGCTATCTAGCTAGAGTAATTGATTTTAAAAAAACACAGTTGGAATGATATGATACATAAAATTATAAATAAAGTCACAGAAACTTTAATAAATATAACCTGAAGGTTGTATGATAAAATGCGCATTAACCCCCGCCATCCCCAACATCGCGAGAAATAGTGTTCTCGCGATATCTTTCATTGAAAACAGGCAACTCTCGCGAGCGTTGACGTGTGCGGGCCTCTCCAAGAAGGTGTGCTTCATGGCGGTTACGGAGACTGCGGTAAATAAATTCCTTGATAAAGAAGCACATTAACAGATTTCAGCTGTAGCGGTCGCTGCGTAAGTAAAATGCGATGTATCGTAGTATTTAGGTGCACCGTGTGTTCTTTAAATTTGACAGCGTATCCTTGTGGGGAACGTGCAGATTGATTCACGCGCCATAGCAATGACTGCCTAGCATTAGCTAATATCAGCTAGCAGCAAAGATAACGCTATCTGAATAGAGACCAGGCCTTGATAACCAATGCGGAGCTTCTTGCACTGATTGTGCCGTTGTATGGTCATCCAAGTGCAGCAAAGAAGTTGCAGTTAAGATGTATATATTCCTCAGCTAAAGATTTCTTAGGGAAAGCGTTAACTTTAGCCCAGTTACTACTACTTCACTTAGCTAACGTATACACAACGCGACGCTAGCATTCATGCGCATTACCCTGGCTCACCAAAGATCTGATCAAAGACGGCTGCTTATATGTGGAGTTAATTGTAAAATGATGCTAGCGCCCTGCTTTTGTTATTGTTAGTCTGAAGACGTTTTTTATTTCCCCTAGAAATTGTTGACTTGTTAAAGCTTCCCCATCAGTGCTCATCCCCTTGGGGGCTTTTCCGCCTCAGTCTGGTGGACCCAGCGATTAGCGGGTTGCGTAGGTAAGGAGCCCATCCAGTCCCGCCTGCTTTAAAAAAAAAATGCGGGTGTGTGTCCTTTAAATGTTGACCTATTTAGCGATATCCTGTTCATTTTGAGATGATGTAATTTCTCATTGAAATTCAGTGCGGAAGAACAAAGTACACGTGCAGGGGTTTATTCTCTTGTTTCTCAGTGTTTTGTTTAAAATTCTCTGTTCTCTGGACTGCAGGGTGGTGAAGCTCTGACGATGGAGAATGGACAGGGCACAGGCTCCAAGCTTGGCCTGCCGCCTCTCACCCCAGAGCAGCAGGAGGCACTTCAGAGGGTAGGACATTAAACTATCTGTAGAAAATAAAATAACTGCACAACTCCATATTTTAACAATAACTAAAGGAACTTAATCTTGTAACTCATCAGGAGCTGCACAATACTGGCACATAATAACACTGAAAAATATTTTCTGTCTGGGTTGTATCTTTGGTTGAGCTTTTCAACCAGCTATTTAAAGCTATCTTTTTCTGCAATGTAACTGCATCGGTAATTTCCATTTTCTAATTTCCATATTCACAAGGGGTCAACCAGCAGGTAGTGCTGCATGTTTGATTTGTCAAATTGTTGCATTGTGAGGCGCAGTAGGAGACATAAATGTATGGCATTCGTACAGCAATCATATGGCGATATGACACTTTTTTTTTTTTAATATTGTGGAAAATTTTAAACCCGTATTATCCCAGATAATGTGTTTTTCTTTTTCCACTACTCAGCCCCTGAACCAGATTTACTGGTCCTTTAAATATTTTTACAGGCACAAAGGGAAACAAAACCTCATCTGCAAAGTAATCAATCACTTAAGCTTTGAATTAGTTCATTACACCCCCTAGACTCAACACTGCATGGTGCAGTCGCTGCGACATAGAGGTGAGGTCGGTGCCGTCAGCTTGCATCAGAGTTTTATTTTTATCTTGTTCTTAATTCACCACCTTTATCACTTTGTCAAATAAAAGTTAGTGGATGGGAGCAGCAGAAAACACTAGACTTAATTTTTAACTTAATTTTTTACTGCTGTTGTGTTATTATCATTTTTATTGAGGAAAAACACGTCATTCTCGGCCTTAATCTTCTAATGTTTAAACAACAGCCTCTTTACTTCTGTAACGTTTCTTTTGATGTGAAACTTGCCATGAACCAGTTATTAAACCAAACCAGTAACTCACTGTTAGCAACAGGTAATATGCTATTAATTTGAAATTTATTAATACTTGTGTTTTGTTTTGTTTTGTAATTATCTCAAATATACTACATTGAGCACAGGGCTATGTCTACTTGCAATACTTTGATGTCTTTTATGTCACGTATTTATAAAACCCTCCTTTCATAACTTTTAGTAGGGGATTAGAAGCCTCTTTCAGATGTTGAATGCATAACCGTGCTGGCTTCATCTGTCTGTTAAAATGACTGAATTCAGACAATCCTATAAACTTAATGGAACAAACTACAATACACCAAGGGAGCTGTGGTGGAATGGGTTTGAGCTTAATGACTAAAGTCAGATCCTGTTGGTTCTTAAAGGAATGTCAGTCTTCTTCTCAGGGCTCATTTTAAATAAGATATTAATGAAGTTACAGCTGTTGTTCTTCATGGTTAAACATGTGCCAATCTACATGAAATCTTAAGGCACATCAGTTAGGAGCCACTGATTTTGCCGCGGTTTCAAGATCAAGCAGTATGCAGTCAGACTTTAATTGATACAAATGTTATTGGCTCTCTTCTACCAAGGGTTCCTGTAGTGGCTGTAGCAATGTAAAGGTGTGTCTGAAAGAGCTACAGATGGCCGATACCAAAGTTTTTAATGTGCTTTTTAACCGTATGCATATTATTATCCAAGACTGTAAGTAGAAAAAAAGTAGCTTTATGTGGGTAGATAAAATTATTACATCCCCGTATTTAAAATGATTTATCCCCAAATCTGACTAAAAATCGCACAAAGAAGTTTCTAGAAGTCAAATATGCCAATGAACAATGAAACATCAAGAACAACCAGACTTTCCAGCATTTCAAGTATTTATCTTAACTTCACCATCTGCAAATATCTCCCAAAAACTGTAGTTATTTAACTGTTTCTGAAGCATAAACTGCAAATAATTAGTTTCTTATTATATGTGAAATCCTGTTTTGTTATGGGGTTGTTTTTTTAATCTTATTATAGACATTTTAAAATTTTAGGATTAAATGAAAAAGTTTGGATTTTAGCCTAGTTTTTGCATGCCGTTTTACATAGATGAACTGATCTTTTATTCATCTGTGGAATTTAAATGTCATTTCTCTTCTCCCCTCCCAGGCTAAGAAGTATGCCATGGAGCAAAGTATTAAGAGTGTGTTGGTGAAGCAGACCATCGCCCATCAGCAGCAACAGCTCACCAACCTCCAGGTGAGATGTGTGAAACTATTTGGTAATCTGCCAGACAAAATCTTTGTTGTGCATGTGTCACCTGTGAGTCTTGACTGTAGACAGAATATCATAGTCTTTTCTCGCACTGGTAATTCAGCCATCTCTACTGTCACAAGTCGGTTTGGGCTTAGCTCTTTGGGAAGTCTTGCCTTTCTTCTACCACGTGCTGTGAAAAAGAACGCATGTGTAGACCTTGTGCCCTTTGCTTTTGCCTCTGTTCTCTTTCAGATGGAGAAGATCATCATGAAGGCTTTGGTTATCTTGTTAAATGCTTTGCACTTTTAAAGAGAACTTTCTTGTATTTGTTTATTGCTGTGTGGTGATCTATAATTTAGCTAAAGGAGGTAAATCCTCACTGTATATTGTTTAGAGGGAGGGTCTGATTATAGTGTAAGCCTTACTGCTTTTGTCTATTTAGCAAAGCAATGACCTTTAAAAAAAAAAAAAAAAAAAAAAAAAAAAAAAAAAGTAAAGGAAAT
>VUQG01009688.1:17349-35176 GCA_015106755.1 Etia nguti | reverse complement strand
CAATAAAAGTTAATGTGAGGGTTCCCGATGGTTAGGGACAAATGCAATGGCATGGCAGGATGATGTAAACGGACCAAACTTCAGTCAGGAGAACAACTGAGATAATCCATCCACAATATGAGGTTAGTCATTAATATACTGCAACAACATGGGAATAGAGCAGCTGTGAGAGAATTCAACATTAATGAATCAATGGTACGGAAGTGGAGGAAGCAAGAAGAATGAGTTGAGTAAAGTTTGACTTATCTGACTGTTTTGTTTCGCTTAATGCGCCTTATAATCCGGTGTGCCTTATGTATGAAAACAGACCCGTTCATCGACAGTGCGCCTTATAAGTGCTGTCTTACTACTTAGTGATGTCCAAGTCAAGCACGTAATCTCTGCTGCAAGTTGCTGACACACTTAGTTTAAAATAATCTCTAACCAGCTGCTAAGCCACCTTTTTCCTAAGATACTGACCTCAGCGAGGACCTCCACCCTCTTGCGCAGTATTCCAGAGATGTACCTAATGAGCCCCCACTCTTTGCAGGCTCCGGCTTCTACGTACAGCTCCTCCAACAGTGATCGCACGCTGACCCCACCCTGCCCAGGACCTGACAACTCCACCAGCCAATCAGCTCCTCTGCTCAAGAGAACAAAAACACAGGATAGGCAATTACAAAAGCAGCATTTTTTAAATCATAAGTTTGCTCTACTTTTGTCTTGATGATCATACTTCATCACATAGAGAATGTAGAGGATGTCAGCCTGGTCCTGAAGACTGGGGCATTCTTTTAGCTGCCTCACCAACGCTGCAAAGTCTGTGTTGCCCTGAGAGTCTCGAGGCAGGTGAAGATCAGCAGCAGAGTGTGGCTAGTAAAGGAAAAGTGCCAGGGTTAGACAAATGTACTCACAGCAATACTGAAGCCATGAGAGAAATAAGTTTGCTGGTGGAAGGATATGCTGTGCCTACCTTGTGCTGTTTTGCCTGTGGGCCGTGCTGAGGATGAGGAACATCAAGAAGGTTGAGAGATTTGCGATGTTTGCTCTTGACCGGAGTCACAGGCAGATACATGGAAGACTCTGAAAATATGCATCATTAAGACGGAGCATTAAAAAGAGAGTCTCTGCTTTTTAACAGACTGGCAGCTTATTACAAAGGAATGCCTTTTAAGGTCTCTGCTTTTGGTTACTGGCTTTGCTGTTAAACAGGGAAGACACCTTTGATTATTAGTGCGGATGCTGATTAAGCATCCACAGTATTGTTCTTCTAATCTTTATTAGTGTGGATGCTGATTAAGCATCCACAGTACTGAGATCCAAATCTTTATTATTATTCCCCATTCCGTACGTTTTTCGCCGTGTATCGCCTTCAAAACCATTCGACTTAGAAAAACCATTCAACCACCATTAGATTCCTCTTCTTTTGGACATGTGTGCTTGTATTTTTCTCATTATATTTGTTTATATTTTATATTATATATATATTTTTTTAATATTATATTTATATTTTATATTAGATTTTTTTATGTTTTTTAAATTATTCAACTTTATTCAACAGAAATTTATAATGTATTTCAATGGGAGAATCTTCAAATTCTCATTCAACTTACTCATCTTTCAACTCTAACTACTTCCACATATGTTGACCTAGAGCCACCATTCAAACTTTAAAATGAAGCCAAGACATTGAACTATTCACCTTGTATTTATGTTTTTAATATCTTTTATACTTTTTCTTTGGCTCCAGTTTAAGTTTCATGCTTTTTTTCACCCGTTTCAGAGTTTATAATGGGTGCGTGTGGGACGGAATGTTGGAGGTTAGAGTGAGACAGGTCAACTGCTAGAGTGGGAGCAGAAGAAAAATTAATCTTAAAATCTTCTCTTTAAACTGCTGCTGTGTCCACAGCGTTAGGTCTACAGTGATCATTTTACCCTCAAAACGTAGCCATCGTTGCCCTCTTTCATCAAATGTTATTACTATTGTAATAGGTGTTATGGTTTTTTCATAAATGCCACCAATGCACAGCCTCCTCCATGCAACTCTTCCATAGAGACCAATGTTAAAGAGGCTCTTAAAATTCGTCTGAAAATCAGAAGTACAGGCTGTCTTTACACTGTCACTACATCAATATAATAAACTCCACAGACATGAAAACTGAGAATTCTGTAGACTGGACACTGCTGGTGCTCACGGTGAAAGAATTTTGTCAATACAACTTGTAGTTTTTTCTTGGGAAAAAACTACAAGTCCTTTTCTTGGGTCACTTTTCTGTTTATTTAAAGCAGCAGAAGGGAGATGCACACACACACAGAAGGGGTGTCCAAATTTATAGGCTGCATCCTCCTGAGGACCCGGCCTTCGCGGTCTACGTGGGCTGGGTCCTCAGGAGGCCGTGTAGGCCGAAAGTGAGCGGCTGTGAAACTGAACGGTCTAGCCTTCAGATTCGCGTCACCAGCTGTCTCGGTGGAGTTTAATAAACTCAGCTGTCTGCTCCTTGCTATTTAAAATATAACAGGACACTGGCGTAAATTCTTGGTCATGTCACTCTTCTGTTTAATCAGTTTTCCGTTTGACGTTTATTCAGCTGTGTGAAAAAAGATGATGACTTTTAGAATCATCTTTTCTGACTGGATGATTAAAACATACAGGATTTAGCTGTCTGTAGTGGATTTTCCCACATTTCAGTCATTCAGTGTTTTAAATAATATGAGGTTTCAATATTCATTCAGATGTTTTCTGACTCAAAATTTTCATTTGTCATTATTCAACTTTTTCTACTGTATATTTTAAACATGTTCAGCTACTTTTTAATCTTCTTCTTCTGTTTGAACATCAGCTTTTAACAGTTCTGCACTTTTGTTTTCAGGTGAAAAATTATGTATTTTTCAGCTCATTCAACATTTTTAAGTTAACATTCAGCAATTATTTCATTTCAGCTCAAAACATTCAGCTATCAGCATTCACACTGCAGTTTCTTCAGAAAATGCATTTTCTAGTTACTGGATTATTATTAGAAAATTCCTTCAATCACAGTTTTTACTGCAGTAACAGCTTGCACTGTGATGACTCTTTCCTTGGGTTCAGGGGGTAGACCAGATCTGTGCAGGTTTGACAGGCTTGACAATGGCTTAGTGTTTTGACAAGATTTGGTGAGTCTTGTCACTTTGATGTCAAAAAAGCTAACATCAGTCTTATTATATCATTATAGACTGCTTATAAAAGATGGATGTGCTAGGAGAGTGAAGACAGTGCTTGAGTGCCATAAACCGGCTGTCTTTCTAATGGCCAGCAGGGGGCGAAAAACAATTGCACTAATTGTAAGGATTTTTATGAGAAAATTACCCAAAACCTTGCTTAATGTGTGACCTCAGCAAACATTTTCAGTCACACTGACACCACGCTTGTCTCAAATAAACAAAACAACCAAAATGCTCAAGAAAAGGCTTCACAAACCAATTGGTGGCATCGTGGTGACCACATCCATCTTTTAAATACACACTATGGTTAGTGTATCTGCACTAGCAGGAAAACTAGGATTGTCATTACATTGTTGAGAAACTCACTGGGAACGTTCAGGCCCTGGACTTGCGCCATAAAAGACAGGATGTCTCTTGTGGTATGTTCTGGACTGAAGACGTGGTGCTGCCCCCTCTGGATGGGAGGAAGATGGCACTTGGTAGTGGTGCTGTGAAGGAGCTGGGTGAGGTACTGGTCAAATACATCTTCTGAGTCCTCTAGAGTTAAATAGAATTGCACCATGTTTACACACAGGACAAATTAATCGTGCCACTCAACTGCTGTACAGTCTTGGACAATAATTAATTACCCGAGGGACCACAGGTATTATACTCCTCTCCATATCCATCATCATCATCATCGCCTCCATCCTCAAGCAATATGTCATCATTCTCTTCATCCAGGAAGCTGAGACGAGTGTGAAACGAAGTGGTCTGGACACTGGAGACGTCTGACATCTGCACCCTGTAGTGGTCAGCCAAAATACTTAGACAAAAACTTTATTCTAATCACGAAATTCACATCATCTGTTGTTTTGAGTTATAGAGGGAAACAAACCTCGCGCCAGCAAAATAACCATCTTGTAGCTTCCTTAGAGTTGATAGGATACATGAATCAATTGTATCTCCATCTTCATCTAGACAGAAGAAAAGATGGGCATGCATCAAGTACAACAAGTTAGTCCATGAGACTGGATGACAGAGCATGCAGTTATGTGACTTCTAATTTTCAGACACATATATGGCCAGGTTTTTCATTATTCTACACATTGTGTCTAAAGCGACCAGCATGTAAATACGAACATATGCAGAGCTTTGCATATATTCTAATATGAACTTTAACTACATACAATAGTGAGCACAATACAGTCCAGAAATTTGGAAATAATATAAACATTGCATTTTTGATTGCACTGATGGTCACTACTTTCATACAATGCAAAAAATTGGGAGCTGCTCGCATTTCATGTGTTCAGCAGTGTCATCTCCTGTTTGAACATGCAGTATAAACATCTAAGTTTACTTTTTATATTAGCTAAAAAAAATTATGTACATTATTAAGTATATTATGTAGAACAATTACAGACTGATATGCTTTGGTTATTACCCAGCATGCTACGGGTGATTGGGAATGTGAGCGTGGGCCGTCCTGTCATCCTCCAGCAAGAAGAGAGATAGGCCAGCTCTGTCCGTAACATCTCTACAATCATCTGGTTGTCCAGAGCCAGATAGAAATGGTGCTGATCCAGAAACTGAACAAAGGGGAGTCCAAGCAGAAATAAATACATTCAAATATTTATTGTTCAATCATTAATATTAATGTGGTTAACATAACAGGACCACAACGTGCCCTAGTTGTACCTGAGGGGTGAATATGTAAGAGCGATTTCTGATCTCATAGAATTTGGATGTTCCCAGGACACCAATGTGTCTGTATGGCCGCCCACTCAGATTCAGCTTCTTGCAGTTCCCTGTGGCAGAGACACCAGATGGTACTTAATTTATTTTAATATGAACTCACATGCACAGCTGTACACTGTAAGGAAAAGAGTGCTTGTTTACCCAGTCTAACATAGACATGGCTCAGGATACGAGCTGGCATGACCCTGATGGGCAGAACTTCTGCCATCGTCTGTACCTCGATCCCCAGATCTCTTAACAACTCCTGGATCTCCTCCGACTCTGCTAGAACACAAACTGAAAAAGAAAAAGTATAAAATATATAAAAAGCAATTTAGATATTAAAAAGGTTGGTAGTTCAATACCTGGCTGCTCCAGTCTGGAAGCCAAATATCCTTGGGCAAGTTGCTAAACCCAAGTTGCTCTCCGATGTATTCACTGGAGCGTGAATGTTAGATAAAAAGCACTTAAGCATAAAAAAGTGCTTGTATGAATTGGTGTGCATGGATGAGCGCAATGAGTGCTCAGAAAGAGTAAGAAAGCTCTATATAAGAACCATTTACCATTTACCCCCCCCAAAAAAATGCTGATATCAGAACATCAGAAATGACTAATCTCAGAAATGTGATATTGGTTACTGAAGCTGAAAGTCCGTCTATTTTCAAAGCAGTGTTTAGTTAATATCTTACTTAATGTACCAGACTTTAATTCTCAGCCCATATTAATTGTTTCCTACAAATTAATCACCGACCTTGTACCACAACATCTGGTTTGAAGCTTGTAGAGAATCTCCTGTTGAGTGGATCTATCTCTCCTGGAGCTAAAAAACCCTTAATCCGAAAAGAAAAGGCAAGATGAAGCTGAACATTTATAACATGTCTTGAATGCTTATACGTATAAAAAGCGAGGTGGTTTTTATGTATTGAATGTCTGTTAGTAACATCTGCTAGAAGTACTCTCATCCTCATTACTTAGAATACAAATACTGCACCACTGGCTCCTCAGCCAAGCATATACACCAAATGTCTGAACCTGCGGTTCCTCTCGTACTGAGCAGGATTACTATTACATCAAAACATCATCAGTAGGGTCTCACGACGGTCTACTGCATCATTCCCAATTTGTGACATTATCTAAATATCTGCCATACACACATTGATAACAAACAGTTGCCTTGTGGCTACCTAACATTTAAGGTGTATAGCTCAGGACCTACCTCCGCCAGAAGGCACCCCAAGATGTAGAGTGACTGTCCCCACATGTGTGGCAGCTGACCCATGGCTACCCTGTCTACTGAGTGAGGATTGCTATACTCCTCCTCAACCTGCAAGAAGCACATATTTTTTGGTAGCTTTATAAACAGATATACACACTAAAACAGTCCCTGTCTTTGTCACAACAGGTAAACAGAACAGCAGGGAGCAGACAGAGTCTGGAGATAATATTTCTACCCAACAGATTGACAATGAACAGAATGACAAAGTAAAATTAGCAAAAATAACCCTTAGGTGAACAAAACTACAACTATATAGAATATAGATGATGACAAAAACAGGGCAAAGAGTATTAACCGCAGCAGTTAGCTACTTAGCAAATGCCAGCATGCTAATGTTTGCTAATTAGCGCTAATTAGCTAATTTTTCACTTGTCTTAAATTTGTCATAATGACTTCTACAAACTATTTTGTGAAACAAGAATAAAACAAATAGTAAATATATAAATAAATAAATAATAAACAAAGCAAACATTTTTTGACACAACCATTTTTTTACCTTTTAATTTTTAGAGGACACTGCATCTAATTATGGTTAAACTTGATACTGAAAAAATATAAAACAATACACTACAATATCATTGCACATATTAAAGCTGTTCCTATTTCATATGTGTCACATTACAACTGACATTTTGAAAGTATTCTTCAGGAAAGACTCAATTTCGTATCTTCTATCAAGTTTCTTTAGACTAATTTACAGCACAATCTTGAGTCCCCCCTCAATTCGTATATTTCGCTAGGAAAATGGGAAATAGGTGCAGTGATTTTATTGAAATATATGCCAAAGAAATGTAGCAGACAAAAAAAAGAGTTTGTACATTTATAATAAGCTTCTTTTGGCCTTCCCAGATAGTAACAAAATGCTTCAAGATATAATTTATCTTTTTTTTGCCAAGCTGTCTGTTATGTGTTGATACAACACTGGTTCATCCCTTGAGTTATTTGCCTTTTTATGCCAGAATGATTCACAGGTCAGTAACAACAAACCATAAAAAACATTTCTCTGAAAATGGTCAAGTATGAGGACTACACTGAAAAAGAGGACGCCAATGACCAAAGGCAAACTTTGAAAGATCTTCAGAAAGCTTTGAGAATTACTGCTCAAGACCACTTTAAACAATTACAAGTCTAACAAAACATAAAGCAATGAAAGGTGGATTAAGTCAGACCATGCCACAATAATGTAGCCCTTACTATGAGAACAGGTGCATAGTAAGGGCTGTCAAAATGTGGGACTATGTTTAAAAATGGCTGTAATTCCTAGATAGTTAATGCAATACTTTTGTTAATACTCTTAAAACATATACTCATTTTAAAATATAACCCATACTATGGTGGTGTACAGAGGTAAAATTATTTGAAAAAATGCATCACTGTCCAAATTTATGGCACTAACTGTATGTTGTGCTCTCCGTGGGTCTAGGATACCTTGTCAGGAGGAACAGAATAAAGTTCAGGCACCAACTTAATGCCATTCTTCCCTCTGATTAAAACACCCTCCAGTGCTTCACGGTACTCTTGCACCTGTGCAAAAGCAAATTTGTTGTTATTGTTAAAAAAGCACTATCCAAAGTGACTCCGTGATTGTGTGAGTACAGCAGAAAGTGCATATGAACCAGTGTATTTGGTTGCTTTACCTGAACTTGATCACCAGCAAAAATACCATCCAGTATGAGGTAAGTCCAAAACACAGGCCACTCACACTCGATATTCTCAAATAGCTTCAGCTCAGCAGGATCATAATGTAGCCGAGATGGATCCTAGTGAGAAAGATCAAGAGCTTACTTAAGCTTTCCTGCAAAAAAACATAATAAAAATCTATACTCTTGACTAAAAAACAGCACCTCCTCCCTGGGTTCACTGCTATAATGCATTTATATGTCCCATGAGCCTTAATACTAGAATATATCACCTCTTTAGGACAACGATATCCATCCCTGATAAAGCGACAGCAGCCATAGCGACCCTGAAATAAACCGAAGAGTAGAATTTAAAGAGTGCAGGTCAAAATACCAAACGATATACTTTTCCTTGGCAGAATTGTCCAGTTTGCTTATGCTTTGACTTCACCTGCAGCTTGCTTATGATCTCTGACTTTGTCACGGCCACCAGGTCAGCATCCTCCACAGCAAATGCAGGGAAAGAAGTGATGGACAGAAGACCGGCATCTATCTCCTTTGAAGTTGAAGCTCTTGGGAGCATGGAGCACAGAATAGACTGAAGGAAAAAAACAAAAAGCACGCTGAACATAAGAAAGACAAACAGAGGTGATGCTACCATAGCTAAAGGCTAATTAAAAATGATACCTGACAGTGTTCGACTTCATCAGGCAACACATGGATGACTGACTTCGGCCCTCCGTGAGCACCAAACAGATCCAGCTCATCTATAGCCTCAAGCGCTGCCTGCAACATCACCACCCCCCAATGTCCGTACGCAGATTAATCCATGTTTGCATTGCAGTGTATCATAAATGCTGATAATTATTAAATAACACATAGCCTTTGTACCTTAGCCATTCCTACAGAGCTGGCATTGAGCTCAGGGATGCCCTGGTTAGTCTTGTCACCTCGTTCCCACATTCCATAGTCCTGCAGTAGTACAAATGGTCATGGCTTCATTTCTTTATAGCAACTCTCCAGTACTGAAACTCATCATGGCACTGAAAAGCCTATTCCACAGATTTATCATTAAACTATGATAACAGAAACAAAAAAAAACAAACCTCTGACTTTTTACTACTGATTCTTCTTTCATTCATTGTTTCAAAAACCTGTGGTCACACTACCCTGAAGTCAGTCCAAAACCCAGAAGTGTTCTCAAACATCTGGATGTGTTACAGTAGAAGACTCGACATGCACATACTTTGGGAGCAGCTTTTATTCTGTGTCTTTTCATTTAACTACTCATATGTCACGCTCCAGAAACCACATACCCAAACAAGACCTCTAAAAAATATTACGCACCGCCACTTTGTAGGCAGCCTCTATGTAGAAGACCAAGTTTTGGATGAAGGCTACCTCGTCCAGGTTGGAAATGATACGAAGACCTGCGGGATAAGATAACAACTCATGTTCAGTGGCTGTTTTAACAAAGGAACAATCATTCTTTAATAACATGATGCCACAACACCAAGGCAAAGAAAAGGCAAAACTTATATATTAATAAAAAAAAGAAGTTTCCATCGCTATTGTACCTGAGGCTGTCATCTGTGCCAGCATCAGCAGGTAAATCGAGGTGGCGTCCACCTGAAGATGACCCCACTGATCATCCCTGACCACTGTGGCACAAGTGGGAGTATCATATTTGGCATGCAAGCAATCCTTTGTACTCTGGGTGTGTTTGAACTTCTCCACCTTGGCCACCTGGAGACACATGACCAAAGACTCATTGTGTTTTTTGTCTATGGCTTTAGCGAAGCTTATAATGAGTTTCTCCATAAGCTAATCAGTAAGGTCAATAATGTCACAGTCCAAAGTGACATCATCAAGTTGTTTGTTTTGTTTGCCCAGCAGTCCAATACTCAAACACAAAGGTATATCTTACCTGTCTCATCATGCACTGCAGAAGCCCCTGCATCAGTTTCACAACACTCTGCCAGCAAACAAAAACAGCTCTATCAGTAAACGGCAAAAATCTCACTGTGATGCAATTTATTTTCTATTTCTAGCAAGCTAGACAGGACACAGCCACAATCATCTCGTGTGGCTCTATGTATTTATTCTCACATTTCCCACAAGAACTCGTGGAATAAAGAATAAAATAAAGGAGAAAGAAATGAGGGGAGGCTCGAGACTTTTGCACTGTTCTGTATTTTATCAAACAGGTTATCAAATTTATCAGCTTGGACTATTAAACACTGACTCAAAGTTACAAGAGCTAAAAATGTCCTTAATATTTCCTAACAGAAATATGAATTGGGGTTTTTTTCATACACATTAGAACATTTTTTATCAATTCTTTTAGTGAATCTCAATCAAGAGCTTTTATCAGTGCTGGCCTGATTTTAAAGTTAGATATTATAACATCTCACTCTATAATTAGGAGCAGAGTGTCCAACCTACAGAGTGCACTGTAGGTTGTATGTGAAAATGTATGGGTGAAAGCCTGTGCATGTTCAGTATGTGCACTATGTCATGTCAGAGTGAAATAATCCTTTGCTCTTTCTTTAATCCTCTTTTTTCCAAAGGCTATCATTAATCCTACTAAAACGTTATGATCGCAGTACTGACCAAAACAAATGTGATTCCTTTATATTCCCTTTCCCTTCAAGCAATTTAAGAGTAAAACAATATTTTACGTTGTGCTAATGTGATACTTTAGCTTAACTAAAGCCCACATTCATTAAAGTTTTACTGAGTTTTGCTATCCTCAAATATTTAACCCGTCATAACTGAAAGAATGCACAGGCACTTGTGTACACATTAAACCCCTCTTTCACTCACTCTATTTATGTTGCAAACACACCTGCTCCAGTTCGTAAGCTTTGGCCTTGTCTTCATCGCGGTCTGCATTCTTCCGGTAGGCCATACCCAGCCCCCACACCGCCAGGACACTGTAGACATTATCCCTCACCCAGGCATCCTTTTTCTGCGCACTGGCGGGAAGAAGTCCTGTCACTGGGTTCTGAAACCAAGACACATGCAACATGTTAATGAATAGTAAAGACAGGGGTGGTATGAAGGATACAGTTGTGGTCAATAGTTTACCTGGACTCATCATGAGCCTGAATGTGATCATAAATGTGGTTTGTTTGTTTTTTTATTTGTCAGAGTTGAATGATTGTACCACAGATAATATACACAAATGTTTAACACTTCTGTTGTTATGGCTTTGGGAAGGCCATTACAGAAGCTTTATCCATTCCAAACCAATTTTGGTGTGTTTGGGATCATTGTCCTGTTGGAAAACGCAACTGTGTCCAAGTTTCAACTTTCTAGCTGTTGATCTGATGTGAAGCTGAAAAATTTGAAGATAGTCATCCTTCATTATCCCATCCACTTAACTTGGTTTCCTTCTGCTATCACAGAATCATAGCTATTATTCTTATATGTGTTATTGTGATCTCCTATGAGCAGAGCTGAAAATGAATGAAAGGATGGTCCCACTGGTTACAATTCAAACTCAAATTGTTAAAAAGTATCAGAGCCCTGTCACGGAAAGTTACTGAAAGTTAATGTGTGCCCAGTAATAATAATACAGCATTTACAGTTTATATTTGGAGGAGCCTGAGACATCATTGTGTCACCCCTCCTCTCTCACTAAACATATACCCCGACATGTCAGTATATGCTATGCGTGGAAAGCTGATGCTGTTTCCTATCAGCTGAGTACTCTCTGGGTCACAGTTTAGCATAGACAGCTGTTGATGGTGCCTCAATGTGAGCTCAAGAGCCAGTAGATAACAGTACATAGCTTTCCAGTCCTCAGCCTGTTCCAGTGCCTGAACTTTGCCCACACTGTTTATTTCTGTGCAGCTCACTTTTGGCTGAACCCTAACCTATACGGGCTAAAAAACATGTCCATACCTAGCATAGTTCTGAAGGAGAAATCAAGGATATGTGCATAACTCAAATCCATAACACTGGGTCCTGGTGTTGTCTCGTTTGAAGTTTAGATGACTTAAACGTTTAAATGGACTATAATGTCTGAAATAATGTATGAAAGTATTTCATATACAACCACGTACATTCTGCAAAATCTAAACTAGTACACAGGTAGTAACGCATCAATAACTGCAATCACAGTATGCAACGTACTTCATTTTGAAATAAGTGCTTCCACATTTAGGACTTGAATTATTGCTTCATTCAAACGTTTCTCAGTAACATTGCGCAAAAAGGGGCCCTTACTCCCTTTTCCTGCCTAAAAACGAAAATCCACCTTTGCGGAAGTGCTCCAGCTTTACTGCACTGCCTCGTCTCTGGTGTATGTCTGGACTCACCTGATGGCACAGGATAGTCTCCTGGACCAGCCGAGCATATCCGTCCAGGCGCACTCCCGAGTTACTGCGACTCCTCATCCTCTCTGATCACTGCACACACAACAACAGTTTAAGTCTCAGCGAGCGCTTAAAGCTCAGTATTTGCTTTTTTCTAAACGAAGCTTTGAACACCAAAGCTCTCGCTTGATAACTTAGGTAGGCTGTCATTTACCAGGCAGCGACCCATCCTCCCAGTCCTGTTTCGCCGACTCGATCCCCGCAGAGGCTGCTCTGCTAGCGCTCGCTAGCCGGGTTGCATCCAGCTGTTTTTTTGACGATATTAACATGTAACATTAGGCTAGCAGCATGAATTTTCAGGCACACACGACCACAAAGTGCCTGATAATCAAAGTGCCTGATAAGACGAGTCAGGGCTCGCAGAGGACAGGACGTGAGGTTTCACAAACACAGAGAGGCTGCAGGGCAGAAACGTCTGTGAGCGACTGTACATCCAATCTGTAAAAAAAATACATTGTGTTCTTGTTGTTTCACTGCTCGACGACAGGGGGCGCCAGATCACTTTCGTTCTCTCCACTCCAAGGCTTTAAGCGTTAAGCTTATTCACTTTATTTAGAAGTGGGGAAGACTGACCGAGTATTCTGCTAGTTTATATGGCTTGTTTAATAAACAATAGATTTATTACATGTACTGTTGGGGTTTTGGGGGGGTTATATTTTATATACAAAATGTAAATAGTTTAAAGTATCTAGCTATTAAATGCATTCCCTTTATTTCCCTTGATTTGAAAGCAGCATTAAATTAAAACACTCACCACAGAACTGTACTTTTGCACATTACTTTAAATGTACTTCATGCATTGTTCTTTGCCCTTAAAGTCATCATCACTGTAAAGAATATACAGGCAGTGTATTGTGTAAATGTTGACAGTATGTAGACTACTTTTTAGGTATAATCTGAGAAAATTATACCAGCAGAAAATAACACAAACCGACATAAACTCCCCTTGTTATTTATTATTTATGTATTCCAGGTCTATATTACAGTAGTGCAGAGTCAGTATTTTAGTCCAGTACTCAAGTAAATGTATCTCCAGTGTATCTTGAATTCAAAATCAGAGAAAGTAAAGAACAGTTAATAGTAGCATTTAATTTAAATATACATAGTAAAAATGCATAAAAATATATGGTCAAAAGATGTCATGGTAATTTGAGGCTTTTTATGATTTCTTCAAACTGTTTTTTTTCCCAGTATGGAATGATTACACAGCATACATCTTTCATGGCTGTTAAAAAAACAAAACAAGAATTGGGTGCACAAGTTTATAATTATTTTGGGTTTTCTCTAATGTACACAGGGTCAAAATTATACACACAGGCTTAAATATATACATACACTTAATTAATCTTTAATACGTGGTGCTGAATGGTTCTAACGTGTCTTTTAACTTAAGAGGGCCAATGCCTGCTCACTGAAATCCATCCTCTTCTGCTTATCCTTATCAGGGTCACAGGGGGGCTGGAGCCTATCCCATCTGCCACATGGCAAGGTGAGGTACACCCTGGAGAGCTCACCATCCGATACAGAAAACCATTCACACTCACATTGACACCTGTAGGCAATTTAGAATAACTTAAGCCACTAATTCACAAGCCAGAGTACCCAGAGAGAACCCATGCAAACACCAGGACAACATGCAAAATCCACATAGAAAGACCCTGACAGATGATGGATTTGAACCCAGGACCTTTTTGTGAGGCAACAGTGCTAACCACCACACTACCGTGCTGCCCAAGCCAAACGCCTTCTGGAGAAAAGTTTTATGGTCAGACAAGACAAAGCTTGAGCTATTTGGCCACATTACAAGAGGTATGTTTAAAGGAGTAAAGGTGAGACTTTCAGACGTGTTTTACAGAAAACTGCTTCAACTGTCAAGCATGGTGGTGGTAGCATCATGCTCTGAAGATATTTTGGAATAATGAAGAAGAAGGACTACTTCCAACTTCATCAACTTCACCTCAACTGGAGATAAATTTATCTGAATTTCAGGAGTATTTCCATACACGTCCCTTCTGGGTTCTGTCTAAATATGAGCCGCAGACACTACAAGCTGCATTTTTGTGGCTGACCATCCCTTCCTTTTTCAATTTATTTACTTCTCATTAGTACAAGAGGATCTACCCGGCTCAGGAGTCACCACCAGTTCCCTCTGAGCCGGGTAGATCCTCTTCTCAAAACAGTTCCCCAAACTGCAGCCTCAATTCATGTTCAAGCCATCTGCCATTATCTATTAGAAATGCTGTCAAAACTAAAATGAGGACGTAGTCACAGATAGTGAAATCAACAGCTAGACACAACTGGGTATTCCAACAGGACAATTATCCCAAACACACATAAAAACTGGTTTTGAAATGAATAAAGCAAGCTAAAATTAAGTTTCTAGAGTGGTCTTCCCAAAGCTCTGATTTCAACCCTTTTGAAAATTTGTGGACTATTCTTAAAAGCTGGATCCGTGACAGGAAACCAACCAATTTAAATTAAGTCCACTAGTTCAGCCGAGAAGAGTGGTCAAATATCCAGCCAGAATTATGCAGGATTGTTGAAGCTTGTTGATGGCAACCAAACGCATCTGGTCAAGGTGCAACTGGCAAATGGATAACCAGATATTAATGGGGGTGTAAGTATGTATGTGAACCTGTATGTATACTTTCCACCCTGTGTGGAATTGAGAAATTCAAAATAAATTCAAACTTGTGCACCAGTTCTAGTTTTTTAAAGTAATTAAAGATGTACGCTGTACAATCATTCAACCCTGGAAAAAGAACATTTCAAAGAAATCATCAAAATTTAAAAATTACACCTGACCGCAACTGTATGTTTTAACCTACTGGTTGTTGTAGCTTACTTGTTGCTCTAAGGATAGTGATGCAACAATGCTTACTGTATATGTGTTCATATATATGTCGCGAAAACAGTTACTTGGATTAATACGCTCATTACTGAACAAGAAGAAGTACATTTGACTGAGTGGTAACTTTACACCCACAGGGAGCCATCGCTGTTTGCTTGGAATAACGTAACGAATAACGGAATCTTTAATCCAATCAAATTCCAGAGCAGTGGCTTTTTAAACCAATCACAGTGCAGCCGTCTCAATCGCTGCCTTACCGTCGACCACTATCCGCTAGCTAGTTTAGCATCAAGCTGGGTGAGGGGCTAAACCGCAGATACACAGAAGCACCTTCTTCACTAGGTTTGTTTGTGTATTTCGCTGGGATATACTGAAGTTAGCAGTCATCCAAGTGACTATCTTCACGTTTTGGTCTAAGGTAAAGACTGGTGTTTACTTCTTGTGCATGCTGTAGCTAGATAACCCTTCGCAGGAGGGGCGCAAATGACAGGAGACGCGTTGTTGACGTTATTATGTGGCCATTAATTAAGATTAGCTGATATTAGCTAATGCAACTTTGTACTAAAACCTCTTCGACGTAAAATATTTCAAGTTGGATACATTCTTAACGGGCGGCCAGGCGGTCGTGTTATCCTTGTCAAGAATGTGTGTATTTCCTGTTTGGACGTCTCTCATTATTGTTGTGACTTAGTGAACTGGGTGATTCAAAGTTTCATACCATGCCAACGTGTTATTCAGTAGTTGCCACGGGCTTGCTGATTGCACCCCCTCCTCTAGCTATTTTAATTTCTCCTCATCTTTCTCTCTCATCTTCAAATAACTCATTCAGTTGGTGTTTATCTCACTCTTGGATAACTGGACTTCCTCACGCAGATGCAGTTCATGCTGCTGTTCAGCCGGCAGGGAAAGCTGCGGCTGCAGAAGTGGTATGTTCCTCTGTCAGACAAGGAGAGGAAGAAGATCTCCAGGGATCTGGTCCAGACTATACTGGCCAGGAAGCCCAAAATGTGCAGCTTCTTGGAGTGGCGAGACCTGAAGATTGTGTACAAAAGGTAGGTGTATAATGCAAGTGTAAATACTGGGTTGTGATATTGCTGCACGCTCTCTCTTTATATTGCAGGTGGCATTTGCACTCAGCTTTTGGTGCAGTAGGTAAGATTAGATCAGATCCTCAAATCCGACAGCACAATATTGCCCTAAAAGATTAAGTAATGCTTATTAGCACCAGCATTTGTTTTCTACACAATAACTTGTATAGGTTCACTTGAGTTGAGAATTGGTCAAAAAATTATTTTTTGGGTTTTTTGTTTTTTTTTTAGTCTGCCAGTTGTTGGTTCTCCTAAGGAGGGAGGAGAGTATATGCAGGAGTAGTGAGAGGAATTAAAGCAAGATGTGTGCTCCTCTAAATGCCCAATTGGTGGGAGCAAACTCCTACTCCCTTCCAGTGCTTCTTCCCTTAGGTCGTGCATTCCAGCACACTACACCTAATGGAGAGAGAGTAATTACCCAACATTAATCACCTGTGTTAATTAGACTCCCTCTCCCTTCTACCCTGCTGCCTCAAACAGCACCAGACTACCTGTTGCCATATGTTGAAGCGGTAATCCATGCATTATAAGTTGTGACTTAAATAAACATAGAAAAAAGTAAATTTGGTGTGAAAAAATATTTGTGACTTACATAAACTGAAATAGTAATTCATTAGGGAAGTCAGGATTGAGTGCTTTGCCAAGAGATGTCCATATTGGCACATGTGGGATAGGGACAGTTCTTCCAGGGTGAAGCAGTAGCGCCTGATATGTGGACTCTGAGAGACCTGTCAACTCGTTCCTTCTCGCTGTATCATAGCTGATCAAGTGTACTGTTCATGTCAGGCCAAAATGGCTCTCAACCAATGGGTCCTGAATGGTTGTCTCTCCTTGCTAGCAGTATAATAAGGTCTGGTACTGGTGAAGTGCTAGTTTCCAGGTGCACATACTAGTTTTTTTCGTTGCTTCAGTTTGCGTCTCAGCAGCAGACGGAGTTGGCTCATGGAGAGGTGTTTTTAACTTGCATAAAACACTGGTCACATGACAACAGAAGTTTGTAAGGAAGAGGACTGCATAGTTTCAGTTCCTGAATTCATGATGACTGTGGTGTTGTTGAAACCTTCAAAAACCAATAGGAAGAGGATCGTTGACTTCAGGCATGTTAAACCTGTAAATACTTCAGGTGGCCCAGATAAGCTTCACTCCGACTGTTGTGTAATTTCTTAGGTCAGGGTATGATCTTATCAGTAGGATGTGTTAACGTTTGGTTCGTTGCATCACTTGTAAATCTGTGGTGGTTTGTTGGGGTGGTTAATGGGAGCTGGTGATTCAGTGATTATTTTGTCAGGCACTGAGATTTCTGGCATCTAGAGCTCACCTTCTGGTGTGTCGTGGAAGCCAAAAACACCTCCTTTTCAAATAATAACTGCCAAAAAATGGAGGACAGTAGAGTAGATGGGGAGATTGCCTGATTTGTCATGAAAATATGACTTCTAAGTAATGTAAATGTCCACTTTATCAAGGCAAAACAAACAAACAGTTCAGCCAGATGATAGTGCAGTATTACACACACACATGCAGTTCACTATACAGGCCTAAATGTGTTGTATTCATGACATGTGATTGTCTGATCAGATATTTGCATTAAGGAGCAGCTGAGCAGGTATACCAAAAGAAGTTGTCAGTGAGTGTATTATCTCAGCATTTACGCCCTGCCCATTTTTAAATGCCCTGCAGATACTTGCTTTTAGCTTGGTGTCTATGCTTTTATC
>VUQG01009682.1:4644-24475 GCA_015106755.1 Etia nguti | reverse complement strand
TGTGCTTGATAGAGGGGCTGCATGTGGATGGCGCTTGCCATCAGGGCTCTTAAAGGTGAGGGGTGAATGGATCACTATTCATGCAGTTTGCTCCTGAAGTGAGCATCCAGTAAAGGCCCTTATGGTGTACAGGCTGTTATGACTAAATTATGACCCAAGCATTAGTCAATCCACACCACACCTTCAATTCCAATGGACGTAAACAGTATTAAAACAGATTACAGGAGATAGTGGTGACAAGGATCTCTCAGGTTGGACTCAAAAATGAGGCAGCCTCCTTGTGTTAATACACTCTGGCATGCAATATGTCTTCAGCAAATATGCAGTGCTAACAAAAATTATAGTTTTGTGCACTTAAGCAGATTGCATGTTGATTATATCTGCCTGTTATTGCTAAAATTAATTTTACCATTGGCTAACAGGGTATTACATATAATAAGAAATCCTTCCGGGGTAGGAAAAAAAAGCTAACATTTAGTAAGGAGTCAATAACAGGAAATGCTGACAAACGGGTAAGAAATTCTACTAGCATTGCATCTTTTACCTGCGGCAAATAAAACTAATGGAAAAAAACAATTAATTTTATTTGAAGTGAGGTCAATCTGTTTTAACCCTTGCTTAACAAAGTCATAGAGAAAAAGGGCAAAAGTAGGCTGGAGATTAATACTTGTCTTAACAGCAAATATGGATCATTATTTTGCAGCCTTCTGTTACCTGGTTAAAGATGTATGACTTTATGTCAGCACATTATTAAAGGTGCCAGCAAAAAGACTCGTTTTCTGCTTTGATGCTTACCTCACCACCGAGGCATCTGGTAAAGATCACACAGAGAAAAGTTATTGGACAAGGTTGAGGTCTTTCTCAGCAGATTATGTACGCTCTCAAAGGACTATAATGAATACAATGTGCTTATGTGTGTGATTTGATCTCAATCTGCAGAAAACATAAATTACTGTGCAACTGCGGTTTTTTTCTTTTTCTTTACACGTATGGCTTCCTATAGAAAATAATTTGGGAAGAAAAATTAAGCTGACTTTGTCTCCCAAATCATTTCCATTCATAAAGTGGAAAGAGAAATTCTTGAGGGACCGACGGAAACACCATGGCCAGTTCTTTTAAATCATTTGTTTGTTATTAGTTAATGACTCCTGAAGTCCAACAGCACATTTGAGTGATGACATTTCTGACCTTCACTTCACAGTTGACTCTCCTCACTGTAGAGCTCATTAGTGAGCCATCTAATCTCATTAGACGATGCTGGGCTAAGATGGCACAGCGACAAAGTAACCAGCCCCTCTTTCTTTCCCTCTCCCTCTCTTTGCTTTTGGACCGGGAGCAGAAACAGGTGCGGGAGCAGGCGTGAGTCTGGGACAGGCGGAGTCCTCACTAACCCTTCTCTTCTAATTGCTGCGGATGCCAGTATGCTCGCTATCCTCTGCCTTTCATAACAGTTGGTGTTTGGCAGGAAGCTTTTATGTTGATTTTAGCTTATGCTTTGCTACTTAGTTTGTCTTTGTCAAAGGAATGCTTTAGCATCCTCACTTGAATTGAAATGCGTGCGTCCCTCATGGATGTTGATGCCAGCTGCCCCAACCTGCTTCACAGTGAAACTTCCAGCAACAGTGTGATGTGTTCATATTTTTCTGTAACTGTTTAAAGCAAACTTCTGCACATGGAGAAGGAGAATGTGGCACAGCTGTGGGGATTAAGCAGTGTTTGAGGAGCCTTAGTGGTTTCACTAGTGCCTTAGGCCTTAGGCATATAGGACTAGTCATTTCCATGTTGACAACTAAGACAATCAATTTTTTGCTCGCTTTAACACATGAAAATCTTAAATCATTCATCAGTAGTTTCCTGTCACACTGTACTTGAGCTTTGTTTTGGAGTCTAATCTTAGTGTAACAAAGAGGTTTGTTTTTTTCTCTCCTTGATATACCTGATTGATATTTTCAACCCTCAGACTCTGATTACCTCAGCTCCACACTTAGATTTCACTTTCCTGTCTGCACATTCTCTCTGTGAGGCTCCATCTCCAGCTCATGTGGAGTCGTATTTATTGTCGCAGCTTATTTAAATAATCACCAGCATGTCAACGCACATTATGGTCCTCTGTCAAGGTAATAACAGATTGTCATTGCTGTTGGGAAGCAAATATTAAACCATAGATCAACATTTAACAATGCATAATGGACTGAATCTGCATGTTCCTGTTTCCATTTCAGTTGGCCTTGGGCTATATTAAAATAATTTAATGCTCCAAATAATATGGAAAAAAAAGCTGCTATTATTGCTTCTTTTGATAAATAGTTAAGGGAATCCGAGTTGCATTATAGAAAATGAGGTTGTTTGCATGTGACAGTTATTTGACTATGATGTTGGTCTTTTCCTTCATAGAAAGAGCAGCGTAGCAAAATGTGCAAAGCAAAAGCAAAGAACCGCAGTGATTAATATACATATATCTGTACAGTGCTGCATATTCATAATGAAACGATAAACTGTTTCCAGTTTTAATTGTGTGTCCTGTAGAGAGACCTACAAATTTTTTATATGAAGTGCACACACGTATGTTTTTAGTCATTTCACTTGGTCAGCATTATCACTAATCAAGTCTGGAAAACTTTTTAGCAAGTTTTCTAGACCTAAAACTACATATCTCATGTTATACGTAATATTGATATTATACATAGTATTCATATGAAATCTGGGCATCATGCAATGTGTGTTAAATAATGTATGTTGACTTTGTTCTTGCTTCTGTCATCAAAACAAAACAGTTTTTCATGTTTTGGCATCCAATAAACTAATAAACCTATTTTCTGAATATTTTGTTACTTCAGTCTCTAATATATATATTTATATATATATATATATATATTATTTATCTTTGATAAATAAAACAACCCCGACATTCTGCTTTTTAATGCTGAGCAATAAGGTTGGGACAAAATAGGGATACAACAGTATATTGTATTACATGCTCTCGCAATACACTTTTGATAAGATCAACATTTTTATGAAAACATGCAGCCACTCTAAACAGATTCCCATCATTTCAGTGGCACTTGTCAAATGAATGAGAGTAGAGTCAGTGAAAGTTACTAGCTTGTGGTGAAGCAGAAGAAATTCCCATGAGAAAAATGGCAAGCAGTGGGGTTAAGTCAGTGACAGAGCTAATCAATTGAACTGACATGCCATGAAAACTGAATAATGATCATAAAACATAAATACATAATTCCTGCTTTTTGCCTTTTTTAAGAGTTTTCATCTTTGGTTACACAGATTTTGTGATGTATCCAATATGAACATCTTGCAATACCATCCTACATGGCTGTAACATAGTGACTTACTCTGTCATTGTCATCCTTACATGGCAGGTAGCATTTAACACAACACTCGAGCAGTTTGGGTAAAGTGAAACAACCAGAAAACCAAAACACTGAGACTAAACACGTCGGTGTCTCACTAAGCTGCAGTGTATGAAACAGTGTCTGCGGATTTAACATTCAAGGCACCATGTGATCAACTGCTAATATTAAAATATTAAATAGAGACTCAGAAACATGGAAGTAGTCACTCACTTAATCACTCAGTTTTTTTTTTTTTACCATGCTTGTACTTGTTTATTCAATTCAATTTAATATTATTTATATCGTGTCAATTTAAAACAACATTCACTTCAAAGCTTTATATTCTTTATGTTAGCAGGTAGAGACTCTACAATAATATTAGAGAAAAAAAAAAAAACAATTAGAGGATTGCGTATGAGTAGAGCCCAACTGATATAGCATACCGATATTTATTGATTTAAAAATTTGATATGTCCATCAATAGTTTTTGTCCTTTCAGACACACTGAAAAATAAACACATTTCCCTGACGTTTGTTATGTGCATATGCAGTTTTATGATAGTCTTGTTTTAATGTTATTACAAACAGTGGATTACTTGACTGAGCTCTTCCTAACAATCAGTTAACAGATCAGCTGATTGTTGTGTTAATGGCTCTCCGAACACTTGTTACCAACAGAGAGGTTACAGATTGCCCTCTGGTGGACAAACTCTGTAACATCAACACTAATAACAACTGAAGGGTGTTTCTCCCATTACTTGTTTAATGTATTTATTATTATTGCTAGTAGTAGGAAGACCTCCTGCAGAATCTGATGTAGGGAGGGGGCAGTCATCTATTGGAAGAAACAAGACAGACTCAGTTTGAAGCCAGTCATTTCCTTCCAGGAGCTTCTATATGGGAAAAAAATTAGGTTTTCATCCAAATTATTTTAGTCAGTATATAATTCATACGTAGAAACCCTTGACATTATGTAGACCCTATGACTCTATGTATTCTGTTTGACATCTAGCAGGGTCTTGTAATGACAAGTGGAATGCATTAAAAAAACAAACAAACAAAAATGTAGAGGGTGCATATGCAAACACATACAGCGTGCACCCGCACCCTCTGCTTTTGATGCAAGGTAGTTATGACTCTTCTCAAGGTTTAATGTGTTCAGTCAGTTAGAAGAATCTCCCCAACTGATTTTGAGTCAGTGTGCGTAGGGTGCCAGAGAATCCTTTTAGGATCAGCTGTTGCTAGCTGAGCCAGCAGCTAACAGAACCCTGGGGAGCTCCAGGTGGGTCTGATTAGTTCTCTACGGAAGGGAAGGGTCAAGAAAAGACAACTCAGGTTACCTTTAAGGAGGAAAGGAAAGGAAAAGGGGGAGGGGAAAGGGGAAAGCAGTGTGCGATTGAGAAGCAAATGAGTGGTTGTGGGACAGTGAATGGGGAATTAGACACATCGCGGCTGACGTCTCAATTTTCTCGCAATCAGCACGACACCTGGCCTCGTCTTAATTGGTCAGGATACTTCACCTAATCCATGGCCTCTCGTTCTCAGTGTCTGGAGCCCTCTAAGCTCCATTCGACACTGAGGTGAATGCACAAAAGCAGAGGATGAAAAAGGGGCCTCTCTTTGAGGCCTAATCCAATTAGATAACTGTTAGAAAACCTTGAGTAGAGTTTCACGTCCCTTAAAAGTAGACACGAACTCTGGCAACCTCTGCGACCTTGGAGAATCCCATCTTGTTAAGAGTCGCAGCAGGGACCCCTATACCCCTCTTGATCTTTCTGGCCAGAGTGTGTGTGTGTGTGTGTGTGTGTGTGTGTATGTGTGTGTGTGTGTGTGTCAGGGAGGGATGTATGCGCTTGAAAAGTAGTCTTGACAGATAGGGCAGCTAGTCTGCATCTCATCCAACTTCTAAAACATATCAGTATCTGAAGGATCTCTCCGGATAGTTGGGTAATGGTTCCTGTTTGTTTATAGTTTAAACTTAATTAACTCTTTAATATTCTTATGTAAACACCACAAACCAAAATAAAACAAAGCAACACCAGAGTCAGCCTAGCATATGAAAGTAAAGAAACAACACTACAGGGGCCTGTCTGATTTATTCATATTTACAGAATCATGATTGCCTTAGGTGATATCTTTGCTTGTAAATACATGAATATGTATTACTGCTTTTTCAGACATGCTGTGACTTACATATTTCCAACACACCTCCTGCTTTTATTCATGCAGAAATGTCTGAGGCACTGCATTAAAATACTGTGTTTTCCATTTTTGAAACGTATCTAAGTATTGTAATCTCATGATGTGCCCTGCTCAAGTCATGCAGCCTTGCACACTGCCCCTAAATGTTTGCTAAAGGGGCCACTGGCTAGTCCTTCTAATACCCCTTAATGTCCTTGCATAGTGATCAAACAATGAAATTTAATCAGTGGCCTCCAGTCTACTTCCCATAAAAATGTGTTCGCTAATATAAAGTTCATTTCTATGAATATGAAAGCAGCATATCATCTGTTGAATGTTTCATTTGATCTTCACCTTTAATAATGCAAGATGAGGAAAAGAACACTGCCCATTTTCCTATAGATGGTCGCGTGTCCACTAATGTATATATCACATTGCATTACAGGGTGTAGTACCTGTAATGTAGGTGTTGTTAATAACGGCACCTGCTTTAGTGGACATTATGTCACACCTTCCAGCATACTGGTTGCAGTTGTAATGCAGTAAATCAGGAAGACGAAGGTTTAAGTAAATGCCACGTACAGTGAAGCATTGTTTGACACTTAACTCTGAATTATTTTTAAAGTTGACTTTGAATAAACTCGAATGCTGGGTGTGGGAAGACAAACTCCAAAGCCGCAGATATTTTGCAGCTATTAAACGTAGTGTTGGAAATAAAAAATATTAAAACAGTTATGTAAGGGCTCCACAAGCTTTTTGAACAGCTCTGGAAGCTTATTAAGCATAATTGTGACATTATAAGGATGCAAATGAAGTGTGTAGACATGGCAACCCTGCTGGAAAAAAGCCTTGAGGCTGTCTCCCCTTTGTTTCTTTCCCCCCTCAGCCATGTTCTAATTGTATTATCCTCGTCATTTTAGTTATTTGCCTCTCGCTCGTTTTCCGTCTCTCTTCTGAATGTCTTTGTATGGCACAGTCATCAAGGTGATAATTGCATTGCCAGTCCCCAGTAAGAGACATTCTTAATTATTTCAGCATTAGGCGGTAGTTATACAGGCAATTAATGCTTGACTTCACAATTATATACTTTGTTTGATTGCCTTTTATCAGCGGGATACAATGGGCTTATTTGCAGCTGACAAGAGGAACGCCGCAGTTTCATACAAAAGATAAGTGATGTGACAGTGCCTGTATGGCTCCCATTCACATGCAAACATTGCATGTTGCGTTGAAGTGCTTTTAATCTCACAAATGCGCCGCACATGGGAAGAGTTGCATGGAAATGTGTGGACTGAGTGAGCTGTCAAGCCATGAAAAGCAGTTTGGGTCAGTTTGTGCTTTTGAAGACTTGACGCATGCTTCACAAGTCTCCTCCTTTTGAAATATACAAGTCATTATCCAGTTGATACTGGTCTGAAGTGTTGACGACTTCCATGGAACACTTGTTTCTTACGCACATGGATCACTCAAGTGCCATGCATTTAATGAGCAGACAAGTTGTTTGGCCCTTAGTACTTTATTGTTAGTTGATATGGTTTCTCTCACTCCTTCCTTGAGCATCTGCTAGCTTAGTAACACTAACATATTTCAAATATGTTGCTGATCAGTAACATCATATTTTATATGCTGCTTTATAATTTGACTCAGGCCTAATTATACTGTACACCTGGCACTAGCCCCCACTACCACATTCCTGTGTCTTTAAAGTCTTGGCCCGGGCATCAAAGCTGCCTGGTTTTGATGATATTTTGGCTCTGGTCTGTGTTGGCTGCAACTTAAATGGGATTAGAATGTTGCATGTTTTTTTTAAAGGTCTCTGGTCTTTATCTCAGCATAACCGGATATTATGAGTATTTTTCAGTGTCAAAAGAAAAATGTTAGCATCTTGAAGAAAAACTGCACAACACAAAAACTCCACAATTCCAAGTTTACTTTAGATTTACGGTCATGTGCAAAAGTCTTGAGCCATCCCTCATTTCTTCTTCCCAGGATCCATACTTTCTTGGTCTTGATTAGTACTCCCGGGCTTTCTAAAGTACAGTGGCTGCTTTTTCACTAATTTCCAATCCATCCTTGCACGTGACCATTTCCAGTGTAATGTTCTTTTTGTTTCTTCAGCCACTTAAAACTGACCTATGAGTCACTCAAGCATGAAAAGGCACCTAACTCAATGGATGAATCAGTGTTTGTCTACACATAACAGACAGCTTAGCTTTAAAAACCAATTTAAATTGCATCTTTAGGCATTTTTTTACTATCAGACTGTCGTAAAAAAAAAAAAAAACAACCCAAAAACCCGACACACAGATCATTTATTTAAATCTCACAGGCATATAATTGTATTTTTACAACAACAAGGTGATACCCAATGACCAGTTTGCTTAAAACGTGACATATCTTAAAGTGGTGTGCAGTGTGCCCTTAAAAAATCTGAGGAAGCTGGAAAAGTGGAGAACAAAAGAATAAGTGGCGGTGGCATCTATAGACGGCAGATGAAGAGTGTCTGAAAATCACAACCTTAAGAAATAAGAAAAGAAATTAGCAAAGACCAGACACAGGACCTGAAAGATGTATCTGGCCTTTAAGTTGACCCATTTATTGCCTCATTAGACAGCCTCATTAGAAATGGGCTGCTGTAAAGAAGCTATTCTTGAGGAAGAGAAACAGAGAGAAAAGGCTGTGGTATACCAAATTACACATGAACTAGACTGAAAATCAGTGGTAACAGGTCAGCCAACATCCAACGAGCTTTGTGATGTTCTTCAAGAAGCTCAATGTACGTTTGCAAATGTGACTTTTGCACAATACTATAGATCATCACTTTATTTTCAGAATTTCTAAGCCACCAACTATTATTATAAAGACTTTCTGCGGGGTGGATTTAGTGCACGCTGTGTAACAGGCCAGTCCACCAACAGTCTGGCGAAACGCACCTCTTTGGACAAAACCTGAACTGAATGCTGTTTGCTTGCCAACATTATTACAACCTAAATTGGGTTCAGATATTGCTAGTCAGCACACCAGATGTCGAATTCGATAAAAAAAACACTTTTCATAACACCTGACGGTATGGCACGACTAAAAAGGGAAGCCAATATTCAAATGAAAGTGAACTCACTACACACTGTTCACAGATGTGCATTTACATTGTTTGGTAACTGCCAATTCATTGCTTATTCAGTTTTTAATTATTGTCTCAAACTGCCAAGCTGTGCTGGTTTTTGACTGTTATATTTATCATTCACAAGGCTGAAAGAGAACTACTAAGGCAACATGAGCTACTCTGACTGCATTGTTGACAAAAAATCATTTTAAATGTGATTAAAAAAAAAAAAAATTGAACCAACTGTGGCCTACCACAGGTCTCTGGCCCACTGGACAGCTTTTACAAAGTGTGTAGAAGTTTTACATTTTGCATACATATATGCATACCGGTGTAATACTGGCTCATCAATCTGGCATGTATTCATATTTATGCAATTTCAGGTTGTATTATTGCTACTTTTCCAACACGGACTATTCGGGCTACCATACCGACAAAGAGACATTTGAAGCTTTTATAGTTTGTGACAATTAGAGTGCAGAGTGAAGAAACACAACACAACAAGGACTGCAAAGTTAAAAATCCAGCATGCCATTGAAGTTGCAACCATTTAGACATTTTGAGCATTCTCTGTCAGTTGTGAATTGGATCCACAGAAAGTAGCTTAAGGTGCTATATGATGTATGATTCTCTTTTACTATATCCCTGCAGTGTTTTTATCAGTCATACCCATAACAGAAACCTTTTTAGCTCTTAGGGCTACACAGGAAAATGACATGTTTTTGGAGCATCAGTAACAAATCATAAAGAAACAAATGCTTGCATCAAAATTCACTTTCACAGATTATTAGGGGAAAAAACATCTCCATTGTGTGTTTCTATTTAATAAAAAAAATGCTACATTTTTAATTTTACAATTACAAACGAGTCAGTCAATAAAATTACTTCTTCTACTGAGCTGCAGTGAATCTTCATTGATTAAAGTCAGCAATAAGAAATCCTGATTAAAAGACAGACTCGATAAAAGTCTTTCTGGTTTAATTATTATGGAAAGCAAAATGGTTCTGCTGATCTTTAAACATGTCACTGTGAGCTCATTAATTGCCGTTTGTACTCGACACTTTCTTGTTCTTTTGTACATGTCAGGCATCCGTAGAATGATTTTTCCCCCCCTACAGATATCGTTTAATTGGGGGACTAATCTGATAATCTAAAACTGAACTTCAAAACAAGACCTTTCTCCAAAGAATCACAGCAGCTTTCAAACGCAGCATCTGTTCATGTTCAGGTAGCAAAGCCCTCAAGTGGTTATAGGAATGATGATGGCAGCAAAGTTGAAAATCAGCATAAGGCTTTCACCAGAATACTTGCTTCACTGTCTCCACTTTTCTCCTCAACTGTTCAATTCAAGGAACTTGCTTAATAATATTTTTCAAGATTAAGAATAAGGATAATTGCCGGGCTATTTTATATGCTATCAGACTGTAAATATTCATTCTTGTGCCACAACAGTCAGTTTAATCATAACCTACATACCTGTTGGCATCCACCCACACACATGCAGCTGTAACAGACACATACACAGCAGTCATGGGCCATGCACTAGGACATACATCACGCCTACCGTGTGGACTTGAAAGATCAAATTACACCCCCTGTATGAGATGCATTGATAACCTAAACTTCAGTAGGAATCCAATCAAAATCTAAATTGTGCCCCACTAAAACGGCCCCCTTGATTAGTTCTCCAATAAAATCCATTTCCTGCTCTTGTGCCTATTTTAGACAGTTTATTTCCCCTGTGGTATCAGGCAATAGGCCCTACCAGGACTGCCATCTCAGAGTGCCTGGTGCGATGTCAGTCTCGAGTGTTTTACAGAAGCTTGATGCTTATGTCCACCTTTCCACCATTTCCCATGATTATACAAGCCATACAACTGTTAGCTTTGCCAATACCCACCGCTGGCTTTCAGAAAATTGTGGCACTTTTGTTTTATTTCTTTCTTTCTTTTTCTCACAGTTGCAGGACAATTTTGAAGGGAGGTGGAGAGAAATGGGAAAGATGTAATACAAATCAATTTAGCTCCTGGATGACAAAAACAATGCCATGAATCACTCACCGACAAATAATCCAAGTGGCTTTCTAATTTTTATGTATAAAATAGTAAAAAGAAGTTATTTCCTGTTCTTTATGGTGATTATTGTATTTTTGCTGTGTAATTTCATGTAGATTTTTGATGTAAATTCTTTTCAGTGTTTCTTGCACTTCACCTCTTTGTATGCCTTCAAGTGCCTACATTATGCTGTGTGCTCCCCGGAGTGTGTGTTTGCTATTGTTGTTTCTCTTTGTTCCCAAGCGCAAATGATGACTTTTCAATGACCTTACAGCACATGACTGATGTTTCAATCATTTACTTTCTAAGACTAAGAGGCCTTCCCTGCACTTTTGCAGCGCAGGGAAACAAAACACAACAAACTGACTGCACTTACTCCATGTAGTGTTCATGTGTCACTGTATAGGTAAAGTACAATACAGAGTACTGCCTGTTCTTCACTCTATAGGTTTCACATTAGCGGGAGTTATAATAACTATTAGACTGTTTTTGTTTGATTCACGTGGCCTTGTGGAATTAAACTTAAGCTGCTACAACCATGAAAACTGCCTTTGAGACCTTAGTGAGAGAAGCGCACAGCTTAAGCACAGACTTAAAATATTAAACAAAAACGATGGCCTGGAGATGTTAATTTAAGTGGGCACTTTAGGCTAATTCATGCTCGCTGCATTCATGTGTTGGAGATGAAAGTCAAGTTATCCACTCAGGTCTGCAAAGGTCTGTATAAAAACCCTTTCTGCACACTTTGAGACTGTGTGGAATGTCATGCGAAACTGGACTGTGAATGTGCCGGAAAAGTTAACTGTACTTTTGATTTTTAAACTCTAAGCTCTGCAAAGTGTCTTCACCCACAGTAGTGTACATTGTGAAGCTGAAAATCCCATTACAAACAAAGGAACTCTTCACACTCATAGCACGGCAACGTGTTTTGTACTGGATATGTGTGGAATATGCTTGTGACCTTTGAACCCCAGCACAACTTTATTCAAGTCTGTAGCTCTGTTTCTTTTAAACTGCTAAGTAGCAAGAATGCGGGAGTATACATTATATCTAGCCTATACAGCCTGGAACCCTATTAAAACCCAGTTTAATAAAGTAAACCTGCTTCATAATTTTTTGTTGGAATTTTTTCCTTCATTTGTGGCTCTCTTTTTATATGTGCAATTAATAAAAGTTTCAGCTTTATTGCTTCCACAGCAGTTAAGAGCAGTCAAGTGTATTTGATTAGTCAAGTGTATTAATCAAATACAATTGATTAATTGATCACTGGCAAGTGACCCAAGCATTTGGGTGTGTGTTAACACAATGCCACAATCTTTCCAAGTGTGGCCATCCCAGCAAATTCACCCAGAGGTCAGTTTGAAGGTTTGCCCGGAGAAGGCTCTTCTCTCTAAAAGAACATTGCAGCACATCACATCAAACGTTAAGCACGGTGATGGAGGAGTGATGATTTGGGATTGTTTTGCAGTCATCTCAATGACAGAGGTTTACTGACTAATTAATCATAATGTAAATGTTAAATGTACAACAAGTTTTAAACATGTAAACAACTTTTTTATTAAACACATGAGTTATTAGAGTTCAGAGTTTTATGACATACATAAAATGGCTTCATTTATTATTGATGTAAATGCCACATGTCACATGCACATTTAAACTGGAGTCTTTCTCAAATAAAGAACAAAATCATGAATAGTAGAAAATGTGAAAAGTCAACCACAGGAGGATAAATATAGAATGTCTGGGAGCCTTCAAATTGTCACTCTGTTCTTGATTTTTGTGTTTCCTTCACATAAATAAAAGCACTTTCTCAATAAATTAGTCCAGAAAAGGCACAAATTGGTGAATAAAAATGCACCAGAGTGCAGGAAATAAAGTGCCTGATGGTTAAAATTTCCAGGAGGAGAACCTTCAGACTGTGCATCGTGTGTTCCTTGGATCTGCAAAAGGAATTTGCACCCATTTCTTCCATTTGTGTTTTGTTTGTATGTTTAAAGGCTTCCAATAATCAAGTGTGCCAGTTGACAATATAACAACATGCCTTTGAACTATTTGAACCGATTTCTGTTTGAAGGTCTTTGAGACATCAGCTATAAATTCTGTATAAATACACTTCATTTTTGCTTTCAACTCCAGCTGACCCTAGTCTGTCTAAAGGGTTAAATGCCACTAATCCTCTGTTTTCTATAGGGTAGTGATATATCATTGGACTTGACAAAAGGCGATTTGTTTATTTATAGATCCGTCCCTTTAGATATACATCCTTCTGCATGGTCCAGATTCAATCTCCCTCTGTCTTGTGGAAGTGTGTTACAACTTGACATGTTGACGTGTGGACGTAATTGCATGTCACACATATAAAGTTCTCTAAAATGGAAATTGACCATCCTGGGATGTTTTACAGCAGAATTACCTAATTTACTGTATTGACATTATTGACCCCTTTGCAGGCTGCAGAAGGGCTTCTGGTGACCTCAGCCAGTAAACACTTTGGATCTGATCAATATGACAAAGTCAGAGTTCACTTGGCTTCCCCAGCCAGGTTGATTGCAAAATGAACTCCATTAAAAGTTTCCAAGCCCTAAAAGTCAAACATCATTTGGCTCGGATGTCGGTAGGCATCTGCAGGAAAACCCAAAGACACGTTAGTGGTAAGGGAGTTTGTTTTGGTGGCTTTAATTGCAGGTAGACCCGTGCCAATATCTTAAAGAGAGCCCTCAGGGTAGAATTTGTTAAAGGGAGCAACTCTGTTTGAGATTAAAGTCAAAGACGAGACTTCACCAAGCCCTGTCCAAATAACGCATTCCTAGCCCAGTGACATCTGCTTCTCCATTGAGAGATCTCTAAACTAGTTACTTCTTTGCAACTCAGTGTTTTCCTTGTCATAGTCATCACTCTTGCAAAGAAGTTTTTTGGTGACACCTCTTTATGTGAGGACACCTAGCATCGTCATTACTCTAATTGTCCGTTTTGTCTCCTGAATGGACGGCATGCAGAATGAAATTAGGCACTTGAGTTGCCACCACTGTGCTGATTCAATTCGGTAGTGGGACTTGGGAGGTCTACAGTAATTACATTCACAAATCGGGACCCCCACCCCATATCCGCCAGCCTACTGCCTCTTAATGAAGGCAACATTTCTGGAGCTATTGCCCTCTCCTGCCACTCTGTGTATTCTTTCCCTTTTCCTTCACCAGCCACAGTTCCACACTCTTCTCATCAGTCAGCGTACCCACTTCCATCTTTTCCCTCTTTTTCTTCTCCAGCTCCTCTGTCTTTCCTTCATTCCTGCTTCTGCAGCCAACGCTCAATTTTCCCTCTATTTACCAAGATAAAGCCACAATAGCTCTCTTTGTGTCACTGATGGCCACTCAGTCATGGCAGCCCAGTCAACAGATAAATATTTCTTTTCTCCATTTTCCTTTATCACTTGCTGGGTTCAATTAGTGCAAGTTACAATTGTTTAATGGATGTCCTCTGTGACCTTTGCTCTGCTTGCCTGGTTTCAGGCGTTTGACTAACTTTGTCTGAAAGGTTTGCTTTACACTGTCTCTGTGACTGTGTGTGTGGCGTGAGCTGGTGGGACTGAGGATGAGGGGTGTGACATGTTTTGTTTGCTGACTGATAAATGGCTGTATAATGCTAGTAGATAAAGGTTTACAAAGGGGATGGAACTGGAGCTGGAATGGGAAGAGGCAAGGACTACACCACCCCCTCCCATGAGATGTCCAAATCTGTGACATGTGGGCCGACACTCAGTCCCTCTCTTCATTTCTCTCTCTGTCTCCTCTCTCCCTGCTTTCCTCCCCCTCTTTCTATAGATAGATATTTTTATTCCTTGGCATCTCAGTGTAGATAGGCCATTGGGCTCCTGTCTGCTGGGGCAGCTTGCTGGGGGTTGGAAAGGGATGAAGGATAACTAGATTCAATCGGGCGTTGCAAATCAACTTTTCCACCAGCATCCTGGGAGGACCTGATAATACAGGTTTCTAATATCTGACCTGTCTGGCAGAAAAAGAGTGACTGAGAGGAGGGAAGAGGGAGGAAGGGATAGGAGGAGAAAAAAAGATGAGAGGAATGGAGGCAAGAGAGAGCAATGAACACATTGATTTGATACGGCTAATAGTTCTGCAGTTGATAAGCACACAGGCGCCAGTCAAGAAAATGAAAGGCTAGCAATTGAGGGAAATAAATTGGGTCTAGCTTTTTTGTCTCCGTTAAGACAAAAAGAGTTTGGACACGTATCAGAGGGATTCATTAGACAAGACATCAGCGAGGTTTCCTGTTGGTGTCTCTCCACCTGTCAGCCTTCATCCACTTTTGTTTTTAATCATATTCAAACTGAAAACACATTCAGGGCTGCTAATGCAAGTCTGAGTTGCTGTAGACAGTGTGCAGCACTCTAAGTGTGTGAGGGATACAATTTTTTTTTTTTTAGGACTTAAAGGCCCAGTCTTAGTCCCAGTTCATTACGTGAGGGTGCTAGTTTAATACTTTTTGGTTATTTTGGTTTGGTATATTTACCACTATGCAGCACATTTTGTACGCTGTACAAAAGAATGTACAGCATACATCTTTAAAGTTAAAGTCAAAAGCCAAAAGTGTACATACACGCTCAAATATATGCATACACTCACTTAAATCTTTTTTTTTTAAGTGATGGTGATGGTTCTGCAATGTTTTTTAACCTGAAAAGGCCAGCGCAAAAATGAGGCTTTCATACCTATGAACACTTTACCAGCTGTCAAGCATGGTGGTGGATGTGTCGTGCTCTGGCGCTGTTTTGCTAGTGCATTGTACAGAGTAGATGGAATAATAAAGGAGGACTTCCTCCAAATTCTGCAACTTCACCTCAAATCAAAAGCTTTATGGTTATGTATGTAGACTCTTTTTTTTACAGTAAATCTTAACTAAATTCAAACTTGATGACCTGACTCTCAGATTCTTGTTTGTTAAAGTCATTAAAGACATACGTTGTACAATCATTTCACCCTGGAAAAAAAACTAAACAGTTCAAAGAAACCATTGAAAGCCCCAAAAGACACCCATGCCCATGATGAGTACAATAACAATTCCAGTTCACATTAGATGTACTCAAAATTTGTTTGACCCTTGTTAGTGCCCACACATTTTTAAAATGTAATTTTTTGGGCCATTTTGTTTACAACCAGTTGTAACCAACAGATTCAATCATTTTTAAAGTGTCTGTAGGAAAAAACAAAAACAAAAAAAGAATGGACCCCCCCCCCTGGGGATCTGGCAGGCAGGCAGGCAGGGCAGAGCCCCTTGTGTCTGTCCAGTCTGCACTTAGTGTGACAGCGCAGACATTCCCACTCTGACCTTTCCTGATGCTACCAACTAAGACAGAGCCAATGCGAGGCCTAACGAGACACTGACATGGCTTGACAGTCAGGTGTGGCACGCAATCATTCTGGTGAAGAAAGCTGCTTGCCGGTGTGTGTCGGTAAGTGTATGTGTGTTTGTGAAGCAATGGACAAAAGCTACAATACAATATTCCTATAGGATTGGTCAAGATTTGTTTGTTTGTGTACAGTAGGAATTGCATAGAGAGTATGAAACATGAACATTGCTAGCGTGATTCACCCAGTGGTTTTGAAGTTTTGAAGTTTAATTTTGGCTGCTGCCATGTTGGTTTTTCAAACCCAAAGTTCTCGTATATACATGAAAGGATGGAGTGCTAAGTTATCCGCTAGCAGGAACATGCCTGGTTAATAAGCTGTATTCATTAACTGTGTGGCTACAACACAAAGACACACTGTAAAATATAACTGCCTGAAAAATATGTTATATTACTGGGGCAGCTATCTGTTTGAAAATGCTTTGTTTATATCAGATGTCAAAAGATAGGAAGGCAACCGTAACTCAAATAATCACTTCAGAGGAGCATCTCTGAACACACAACACACCCAACCTTGACGCCAATAGGCCACAGCACCCAAAAACCTGCCCCGGGTGCCACTCCTGTCAGCTAACAGTTCTCTGGTATGATATGTCTTGATTTCTTCTGTCACATTTGGATGGTAGGGTCAAAATCTGGTGTAAACAACATGAAAGGATTAACCCTGTCTGCCTTGTATCAACAGTTTAGGCTGCTGTTGATGGTGCAAAGCTGTGAGTGATAATTTCTTGCCACACTTTGGGCTCCTTAGTACCAGTTGAGCATCATATAAACACCGAAGCCTACCTGTTGCTGACCAGGTCCATCCCTTTATGACCACAGTGTACCCAATATCTGATGACTGCTTCCAGCAGGATAACAAAACTCGAATCAATTCAAATTCATTTCTTAAACATGACATTGAGTTCACTGTACTTAAATAGCCTCTACAGTCATCAGATTTCAATCCAATACAGCACCTTTGGGATGTGGTGGAACAAGGAATTTGCTTAGTGGATGTGCAGCCGACACATCTGGAGATACTGTATCAATATGAACTAAAGTCTCTGAGTAATGTTTTCAGCACCTTGTTAAATCTATACCACAAACAGGTGTATCTAATAAAGTGTCCGATGCGTCTATATATATATATGTATAAATATACATGACTGGAGTGCATGCTGTTTCTTAAGTTCAACAGAATGATAAAGGGAGGACTGGTTTGTGATGTCACTAATTGTTTACAGTCTTTGGAAATCGTGCTTGTTGTGCTTTGCTTTTTATAAGTAATTATCTCACAGTTAGATCATTTGATTTGCTTTCATCTAATTAACATTTATTAATTAGCATGATGAGGTACTCACTCACGGTAGTAATGTTTTTCTTCTGGAAAATTTTCAATAAGATAACTTCAACAACTTAATTAAAACCATCCACCTGAGCAGATAATGCAAGCGTATTGTGCATTGCTAAGTAATTGCAATAAATCTGAACTAAAAGCTGCAAACTGCAAAGTTGTATGCCTTAAATTTAAGGGGAATGAAAGGGGAAAATATAACCTAGCAACAACAAAAAGACAGGAAACATAAATACACTGGGCACATGCTGTGTCTTGTCTATCAGGTCATTGCACCATCAAATTCAGCCCTGACTCCAAGTTGCACATAGTTATTACATCAAAGCAAATGCATCGAGTATTACAATAATCCACGAAGAGGGAGACGGGAATCAAACATGGAGGAAACACCAATAGGGAAAAGGGGTCGAGACCTTACTCTGTTGCCTGGATAATAAAAAAAGGATTTGTGCTCAGAACAAAGGAGGAAAGGTGGAGGACTTCAGAGAGACAACATCTGAACAACATACAACAGTCAGTCAGCTTTAGAGGAATAAAGCACAGAGGAACAATAAATGATTTTAAGACAGTAAAATAACACAGTGTTGATTCACTGCGGAGCCCTATAAACATGCTTGACGTCCATCGCTATTGGATAAGCATTGAAGTGAGTTTTATCACTTTGAAGGAATTAAAATCAAATGCAAAATAATCATTCTCTTAAGCCTGTCTCATATGCTTTGATCTCTAACTCTTTGTGAATTAAGGACAATTTTGCTTAACATCAGATACTTCAGTCAAATAGTTAGACTTTGGTGGGAATGTGTACCAACTTCCAAGGGCATAAATCAAAGGAATAAGAGGGAGTTGCTATTCCTTTGTTGCAAAGGCCACTTGGCTCAGATACATCAGTGGCTGAGCTCACTGCAATGCTTTAGAGGTCTCAGTGCTAGGCGTTGTTATTGATCTGTCTGAGTAAAGTTTCTGCAGAGTGATTCCGTGTATAAACCAGCTATGCATTTTTAAAGGCGAGATGACTGGGCATGTAACATTTATCTATCCCCAAACCCTGATTATAGTGATTCCACACCTGACAAATTGTGGTTTTGTTGAGATCATCTGGCTTTTTAATTTTGTCACATGTCCAGCTCCTGATCCTCTTGATGTTGTAGTCACGCTTTGTGATTGATGGAAATTTTAGATTGCGAAATGGGAACCTAGCGCAGGACTGATGGGAAGCATAGGTTACTCAGTGAATTGTTATTTCAAATAAAGCCAAGCAAGCTCTTAACATTCCTCCCTATCCTCTCTCTATAAGTGCAGTATACTCTTAACAGTGATCCATTGTGGTGCCTATGACAAGAAAATAATGTATTTCTACCAGAGTCTATCAGAGAAATGACTTTGGTTGTAGAGGGAAGAGGCTCTAGATCAATATGTTGCAAGCAGCTGTGAGTGTTTTTGAAACTGAATTTCCACCTTCCTTTGAGTTGTTTTGACCTTGATCTCCACGAAGATAGGTCTCTGCTGCTCCCCGGTTTTCACCACTCAGTGATTATCCTGTACAGCATGAAAGATAACCTGCGTGGTGAGCTCCACTTTTCCCGGCCCCCCTCTTGGCAGCCCTCGCTATTATCTTGCCAATCCAAAAAAACAGAACAAAAGATGTCACCATGCGACTATTGCACACCTTCATCCTCTGCACACCCCTCATTATGATTATTTCCTTGATGTCTAACTGTTCTCGGTAATAATTGAATTTAAATGAAGAAAAGGCAAAGGAGGATGCTCTCTTTGTGCTATGTTAACATGCTGTCATTAAAAGTGTTGGTTGTTTTAATAGGCCTGGTCTTAAACCATCAAGACTACAGGACGGGGTAGCAAATACCTAAGACAATGAGGGAAAGATAACAAAATTGGATCATAATTAGTTTGCTGCAAATTACTTTGGGTTTTTTGAGCGCCCGAAAGACGGTGGGAGTCTTCGAATCTTTTGCATGGCATAGGCCTCTAGTACATGCATATTGTATTTTTAGTTAGTTTACAATGACATGCAGGGCCACCGCTCGGACCAAAGGAAATGAACATGAATGCATAATGGGATTTCTGCCAAAACAAACATCCAGCATTGTCCCCAGGTGATTGCTCAAAGAGAGGTGCTTGGTGAGGCATCAACAGACAGAAACACATGTTGTGACAGTTCACACGGAGCGGTTCGATGCATGCAAAAATCAAATGATATGCCACAGCCAGGGAGCCCTCCAATGAAAATAAAATCAGGGCATTAGCATGTTTCAGCTGTGCCTCAATCAGTGTTTTCTTTGGTCTTTGGTTTTTCATGTCCCTCAGAGAGATAGGAGACAGTCAGAGCAAAAAAAAAAAAAAAGAAGCTACATCCCTGTGGATATGAGA
>VUQG01009676.1:5275-15856 GCA_015106755.1 Etia nguti | reverse complement strand
CCCACTTATTGTATACGCTGCTTCAGGCGGTTAATTGCTTATTCTTATCTTATACTATATATCCCACATTAGTGCAAATACAGCAAGGTTCTCTTAATGGGAAGTCACAACCGCAGAGAATATTTCTAGATCATGTTATATTAATGTGCTATTATCATCACCTCTGATTTCATCTGACCTCTCTTCTCCTCTATTCTGTCCCTCTAGCTGACAAGGCTTTGGCACACACACACACACACACACACACACACACACACACACAGAGACACACACATACACATACACATGCACAGACACACTGACAGGCTGGGGACTGCAGCAGTAGGCCAGTATTGATTGCTGTGGAAAACACTTTGGCATGCATCCAGAGCCATTTCTTCAGTACATGGCAGTAGTCCATGCATGTGTTTCAGTGCTTGGAAAGCCAGCTTGTAGGGAAATTAGATTGTATTCATTTGCTGCTTCTTTGATTTTTCCTAAGGGAAAAACCCTGAATGGGTAATTCAAGCATCTGGGATGCTAGTTGAGTTAAGTGTAAGTGGCTTAGATATGCGACCAGCATTTTGATGGATAAGGTCGTTCTGCTGAATGACTCGAGTGTAAATGTGATATGGCACATTTTTACAGTGATCCTTTGAGTGCGTCCATACTGCCCCGTTGCCTTGGCCAGTGTGTGCATTATACCAAATCTCCCCATTCACACAACAATGGCAGGAATTTAGAGGTGGGGTGGGGGGTTGGAGTGGGGATGTGTTTAGTGTGCATGTGTGGCGTGCACGCATATATGCCTCCTCCTGCCGCAGAACAAGTCATTAACTCTGAACACTGCCCTCCAGTGAATTCCTCACCATTGCTGAAATAGCATGTAAATTATTACCAGCTTTTTAGGATAGTGTAATTTAAAACCTTTAAAATGTAATACACTGGACTTCAAAGACTATGAAAAACCCCTGCAAACATTCTGATTCTGATTCTTTTCACCAAATGTCTTTGCAGGCTAAAGTAATGATATGTTACAGCGGAGCCTGTTTGTCAACACACAGAAGACTTTTGGTGCTCTTTAGTTCAGTTTTTTCCACTTTGTCATTGACTAACCACTTGAACAGGCAAACATTTGCCTTGATGCATGACTCCAGCGCCCCCAGCTATAGTGGATCGTTATTATAACCTTTGAGGAGAATGCAGCCACAGATGGGAAGCTCTTGCTTAAATCCTCCAGCCAATATTTTTAATTCTTAACTGCACTCTCTTAGATGGAGCATGTGGAATCAACATGCATTCAGTCTCTCTGTCTTTCTATTTTTTTTTTTTGTTTGCGTGCGCATTTGCTAAAATACAAGGATACAAAGCTGCAGCGATTCAAGGGAGCTGACACAGCTTTTTTGTGGTGTCACCTTACATGATGGATGCCTCACCCAGTTTCAGTAAGGCTTTGAAAACTCCTCTTATCTTGCTATTTCTCTCTTTCGTTATAACTGCAAAAGAATGCTAAGTTCATAAATCACCCTGGCCGATGTAAGTGAAGTTGCTTAATGGAATCAGTGAATAAAAGATGAGTTCAGCACCCTGCCGATATTACAGCAACATTTATGCATGTGAATAAACTGCTTCAATTAAGTGGTAGTACATAATGTACAGTCACCTTTTAAATGCAATGCTTTGAACTCTTTGTAGTCTTTAGGCAGTCTCAAAAAGAAAATATTCTAATTCAATTGTTCCAGGCTTACTCCCCTGAGTTCCTCTTTAATTCCCAGATAAGTTTGTTTTGGGACACTGAAGCCAAGGTCAGTCATGGGGAGGGGAGATAGATAATGAACTCATATTGTGTTTCCTACCCTCTCTCTCTTTCTTTCTTTCTCCTTCTTTCTCTCAATTTTTCCTCCTCTCTCTTTCTCCCTCTCTGTCTCCTCATTGTCCATGTCACCATGTCCATTACTCAATTACTAATCTCCTTTGGCCTTAGGAATTCCAGCGCTGACCTCTCTGAGGCAGCAGGCTGAAACCTTCCCAGCATGACAGGAGCACTGTGTGTGTGTGTATGTGTGTGCCCATAGTATAGAAAGATACCCACCAACTGGGAGCATGCACCCCTTGACTCTCAAGCTGAAAGTCCCGTCTGAGCGATGAGACGCTCCGCCGCAGAACGCTGACAGTCAGGAATGTCTGCCTTAATGCTCGCGCACAGTGGCGTGGATTTCTCACAGGGAATTGTTTGGAGTGATATGGAATATTTCAGGGTACATTGTTTGTAATTGGATCACCAAATATAGGATTGGGAATGTCCCTTATATGCTGTTTTGCCACCAGTACACTATTGCATCCATATAAATTGAATGATATGGATTTTAGCGAGTTTAATTTCAATGAGATTGCTGGAGTCATGGGTTTCTGGAACAGAGTTATCTACAGTTTCGCAGCAGCAGGCTGTTTTTTCTACTTTCAGTCCATTATGTGCAGTCATAGCAATAAATTCACTCAGTAATGTTTTTGGAGATATCATGCTGCTGCAGTAATAACATAAATTATTGATAGAAGTATGGAGCCACGCTGTAACACTGAGCTGTTAATGTGTTATCTTCCATTTTAACTCAACCGTAAAAGGAGCAGTTTGTGTTTATATGGGCTTATTGATGTACCCACAGTAAAATTATGCCAACACATGAAGATATTTAGTGTTGTGTATAAATGCTTTTAATGCATCTGTGTCGGAAGTGTCAGTGAAATGACACCAGGCTATTTGGTGTGTTGCTGATGTGGAGTGTCACCTCGTGGCTGCGGGCTTGTAGTCCTCTGACCTATATTATCAAGTGGCCTGCTGGCTGTGTCTGCCGCTTTGCTAAACTATCAACTGCCTAACTCGAAATGACAGCACAGTGTGGATGGGCGGCATTTACAGAGGAGCAGGGCCCCAAGACGCCCCAAATCAGAGGAGTGAGAAGAACACCCCTGTAACGCTGCTACAGTGATTAATCTTAGTAAAATTAGTCAATCAATAGGGCTGATAGAATATTAGTCAACAGCAGTTTGGAAGTAGGTTAGCAGTTATTGTAGTCACCATTTTCCCTATTATTATACATTATTTTCTTAATCTGTTTTACTGACTGATACTGGAAAATTTGTGCTTTCGTTTGAACAATCACATTATTGAGAAGCCTTTGGTATAGCATGCAGAGGATCTTCAGATGATCCCAATTTAGCTTTTTATGATCTATCATTATACATAAACAATAACAAGTGGATGGTACAGGAAGTCCTGGCCTGGATATCTGCAGGTTATAGCCCCCCAACAAACTGGCCATTGCCCTCATGTCTGATGATATTCAATCAGACTAACTGAGGGGTTCTTATATTGCCTTATCAGTGCCTATAAATTTCTCGTTTGACCCAGTAGTCTGAAAAATATTCAGGTTTCTGTTGCCGCGGTATAAGAAGCCCAGAATATACACAGAACTGAGAGATCATAGCTTCTAGGAGTTTAATATTTATTCAAAAATATCAACAATGTTCAGTTTAATTTGCTATCAAATATTGAGTGGGTCCAGCTTTAAATATTTTCTCTTGCAATGCCGCTTTGACTCCAGACTAAAAGTCATGAAGGAAACAGTCATTTGTTGTAGCTGCAGTTCAGTGTTTTTCTCAGTGTAAGGGCAAAAGAAGTTGGTGCAATGCTGCTGTTTTGATCATTTCTCAACAACTGACTGAGTTGGCTGGTTTTCAGAAGCCTTTTACGGAAACACAGCACATTACTAAACTCTTTACCTAAACATTTCTCAACCAAATATCATGACTTATGCAAACCACAAGCCAAAATTCATCTTCCTGCTGCAGCTCACAGACTCTCGCCGCTGTAAAGTTGTGCAGCCAAAGTACAGAAGGGAAAGGAGAGGCATTATATGGCAAAGTAATGGATGTAGCCTGTTTTTAGGGCTGCAGCTCTGTTCATAGACTGATTATATTCTGGACTGTGTTGACAGCTCCTGAATTGCGCTCACCTGTTGTGTTTTGCTCTCAAGCCGAACAAGTCCCCAAACAGCATCTGTTGACAGTCACACAAGGCACCATGTCATTCACCTGATTAATATAGAGGGAATGGCTGTGTGTTTTTAAGGTTTGATATAGCTGCGTGTATGCTCTGGCGTGCTATTGGGAGACTTGAATTACTGCTGTTTGACTGTTTGAACATTCAGTGCATTATTTTAGCTGTAAATGGGCTCAAGTGCAATATTTTATGATGTTGTTTCTCAATATTCTGTCAAGAGATTGCATCAAAGTATAGTAGGTAATTCTGTAGAAATACAGTACATGTGGTTTTTGGCTGCAGGCTGAATGCTATTTACTGTTGCTCTGCATTATTCAAATGGCCGGCTTTTCTGAAGGCAGAAACAGCAGTCAGTTTTTCATTGCATGGAAAGCCGGTTACAACCACCCGCCACCACTTGACAGCTGAAGACAGCTCATTATAAGAAGACCGAAAACCCATGTTTGATGTTTCTACTTAGTGAGGGAGGCACAGCTATATCAAGCTATCCCTCGCAGGCTTTTCCTTTATAAGGAAATACTGTCTCCAACTGGTTGGGATTTGATATGCCTTTAGTTGCAATGATGTGAGAACTGAATATGGGTAATTGTATAGACAGAGCACTCAGGGAGAATCTGAAACACACAAAACCCATATGTATGTTTCTGAAATTTGGTGACAAACTCGAAACAAATACGGCATTAAATGGCTAAAAAAAAAAAAAAAATCAGCTTATCTTAACATTTTCCGATTCACAAAGAAAGGATTTGTTCTAAAGTGTAGCTTTATTTTGTCCACACCCTCTGCTAACACACATTGATATGACATAAATGGCTGTTATTTTAATGTCGACAGCTCTTTGAGGGGAAATAAGTACAGGCAGACAGATGCCTGGTAAATTGGAGATAACCAAGGTAAACATCAGAGACCTACTCAGTGTGTCTGCGTTTCTGCCCGTACACATCTGTCCTCCAGATTTCCCTGTTTCTGTAATAGCCATCTTACAGCACAGCACTCCATTCTGTTGGTAACAAGCACTTCAGCCATTAGCCCTTCAAATGGAAACACATTTAAGCATGTCTGCTTCCTTCCCTCTCCTCTGGACTTGTAGTTCTTTTGAGCATGAGAGTTATTAAAAGGAGCTGAATCCACCGTAGGAAAAAAATAGGTTGAAGCACACACAGACGGGAGAACAAATCTTATTAAGCAAGCCAACTGAGCAGACTGAAGTATGTACACAAAACGTTGCCTCTGTGTCAACCATGCGCATCACTGCTATAAATTTAAATTTTATAGTTTCCTGACAGTGCCACATTAGTTTACTGTGCACTGAAGAAACCAGTGGCTACAGCGTTTTCCTCTTCATTCATTACGTTCCCGGTATAACAAATTACATTTCAACTGCTCTTCTTCACTTTGAAGGTGTAATCATAGCCACTGAGTGCGTCTTGTCATTTTAGAGCATAAAATCTTAACGTTCACGGTGATTATCAGGAGCCTGACTTCCTAAACGCTAATCAAAGAGTCAAAAACACCTATGTCCTCAATGACATTGATTTAGTTGCTGGCATAAATTCAATTCAGCAATCATCCACATCATCCATATTCATGGTGCAGTAATTTACTTACATTAAGGTGCATTCACAGCCGTAATGTTACTTTATGCACATACAAATTCAGATTATACACAGGCCGTTGAGCTGTTGTGTCCTGTTTATTCTATAAACTCTCATTTCGACTCTGATCTTTGGTCTAATTTTAATCCTTTCTTTTTTTACCCAAACTTTGACCCTGATTATGCTCAGCTTAGTTTGAGTAGTGGACCTAATGTGGTACAATACTTTACTTAAGACGACACTTTTACTTCAGTATAATTTTCAGAGCAACACTTTCACTTTTATGGGAGTTTTTTTTTAGACTTCACTTAAGAATCTGGGGGAGAAAAGTATAAGTTTGAACCTGTATGAGTTTTCTGTACTGTATTCTGTAATTATTTGTGTTTGTTTTAGGTTTTTTTAATCTCATAAAACCAAGTCGTGTAATTATTTACACACCACAGTTGTTTATTGTTGGTCTCGGTTATTAAAAATAGCACATCTGCATACTTGGAGATGTGCTGTTTTGAAATGTTTATGTGTCTATGCAACAAAACCATTTCAGAGCCATAAAATTGTGGTGGAAGTAAATGATCCATTTCCGTGGCACAGCTGCGTTTATGTAACTCGCTACGTGATTCTGCTCCTGCCTCTTTTAGCACGAAGTAATTGCGGTGTCTGAGAAGGTGATCGTGCGACTGGAGGACCTGGTGAAGTGGACGGTACCAGACTTCTCAGGATGGGACAACAGTCTCAAGGCCGAACCTTTGAAACCCTCCGTGCTCCGGGAGTTGGGGACCAACGGGAGGAGGGAGGCCCTCCACCGCTACAGGGAGAGCACCCTTACCAGTGGACTCAACTTCAAGGATGTCCAGAGGGAGAGGGCACAGCTAGGTGAGCTCCGGCGGAGACCTCAATTTCTTTTTAGCCTTTTATGAGGTTATTTTTATTATTTTCCTTCATTCCAAAAGGTTACTGTCGGCTTTCCATTTTCTCTGGGCTGCTGTCTTGAATGTTTATGTATTTGTGTCCCATGTTCACCATTAATCATCATATGTTTATTGTCCTTTGGTTGGTTTAACAAGTGTTGTCTTGACTGGAGTAATTCATCAGTGCGTAGTTGGAATTACTCCCGCTATAATGAGCTAAGAATCACACTAATACAAGCAGGCTAGAGGTAATGGCAGTGTGTTTGCCAACATATTACCATCTTACAGTGTTACAGCTCTGTTTTCTGAGTGTGACAACAACAAAGACTGCACTGCAAAAATCACATCATTCTGCTGGCAATGTCATAAATAATTGAGTTACATCAAACTGCAGTATAAGGCACCTCTGATACTGTCTTATCCATCAGTTCAGATCATAATTGGCTGTGTAGCTCAGCAGCCTTAAGGATCATTGCTGTGTGTATCTGAATGGCTGTCTGGTGTATTCATCATGTACACTGTGCCATTAAGTGTCAGTGAATGCTTGTTTCTTGAAGCAGGCTCTTGGGTTCTCACTACAGCCTTACCCATGAATCAACCCCAACGTAAAGCTGGAAGTCTCTGGAGATGACTCATCTGATTCAGATAGGAAACTCTGGCATTTGAGCCTAATAATCAGAAAGAACATTATGTTCCCTTTGAAGCCTTTTCCTACTTATTTGCCTTTCTCTCACTTGGCTGTGATGCAATGCCTAATACTGCTTATAATGGTTTTACATAGCATAGCAAACATGCTTGAAATGCCATCACAATTACAGTACTTCTTGTCAGATCAGTGCCTTTCCTTGCGATTTAAGCAAGCCAGAATTTTTTAGCTTCCTGATCCTCTAATAATTAATTTTTAATAACCATCTTATTCCTAAAGCCAACATGGAAGTAAAACTGCTACAGGCTTAAAAAATACTTTTTTTTTTTCTTCTGTAGAAAATAGTGATTTATTGATGACTCTTGTAGTGTTTTCTGCTCAGGATCTTCCGGGAAGAGGGGCTGTTGTGTTTCTGTGTGATGCTGTAATGCCCTTGATTACTCGACATTGCTTGAATCTCATACGCAAAAAGGACAAGGCGATCAATAATGAATGCTTTGTTGTTATTCCAGTAATCAATATAGCGTGAATGTGCCTGCAGGCGTGCTCGTGTGTGTGTCTACGATTGCTCGCTTTCATAAATAGATGTGTCAGCTTGCTTCTGAAATGGTATTATGCTCCTTATTTGGATTTTCTGTAAACGTGCGGTATCGTCTAGAATTTATAGATTTAACCGTTGTTGGTGTAATAACCTGATGATAACGCCATTGCTACTGAGAGCCTGTCTCTGTGTGTGCGTGAATGCGCGTGTGTGTGCATGTGTTGCTAATGAGCAGCGCTGCCGTTAATGACTCCATCAGGCTGTTTCTAAATGCACTTGTCACTCCAATGGGACACTCCGCCAGAGAATTTGCCCACTCAGCAGAACGGGCTCAGGCTCTGCCAGGGCACCAGAGACACACATACACGCTTTGACACACATACACACATAGATGCACACACATGATACACACCGACAATCAGTGGTGTGCACTCACTTATCCATTTGTTTGTTTGTTCACTATATCTTTGGCGTGTGTCAGTTGTTGACAGTCTAACAATATGAGAGAGGCAGAGAGTTTGGGAGAGAAATATGAAATATGCCACTGCAATGCTGCTGACTACCAAAATGAAATATTCATACCACAGCAGCAGCAGATCAGATATAAAAGTAGCCTTAAAGCATCCTGTAGCTGAATGTCTGTAATTCTGTGTAATACATTCGCTCATTGACTAAACTAATGCTTTTATGATACAACTCTACATGCTTCTTCTTCTTTTTTTTAGATTCGTTTAGCCTGAAGTGGCAGCCTTCTTTATAACTTGAGTGATGCATTTGCTGATTGTTATTCTCAGGCTGATGTGTAACTATGTCAGAAGAATTGGATTGTTCCTCATAACAGGATACTGCAGCAATACCACAAGCTGCACAGAAAAGCATTGTGAGCTAAAGAGCAATAAAGTGTGCCATTGTTATCGAGGGAAACTTCTTCTTTTTTTTTTTCCAAGTGTGCATCCTAACTTTTCCTGGCATGCTGCCAGTGTGAATAAAGTGCACTGCTGTGCATTTGTGTCTCACAGGCAACATGTGAAAAATAAAAGACAAATGTGTTTCAAGCAGCAGGAAGACATTTTTTTTTGTTTTCATCTGTATTACATTGGGTTTTGTGGTTTGGTGAGCGAACAAAGCTCTACTGTATTCTCTCCTCAGAAATGCGTAAAAAGTGTAACAAAAGATGCCCACATTAAGCAAAGTAATTAATTAGAAGCAAGTGACCTTTGCTGTAGTCCTGCACCATTGGCAGCTCTGTAAAACCTTCAAGGCAGAGAAATGATTGGTATCATAATTCAAATTCCAGCAAGTGTTTCACAAAAAGTGCCATACCTGAAATAACGGGGTGTCTTTCTTCAGTCTTTTAACAATGTCATCTGTTAAAAGTTAAGTTTTGACATGTATGCCTAGTCACTTTCTTAGACAAGAAGGTCAAAATTAGGTAACATCTTTATGCTATATTTAAAGTTGCTGCAGCTTCTTAGCTCAGCACCAAAACTGGAAAAAATCTATCTTGGCTCTGACACTGTGTCTCTACTCAAATACTTCCATTACTACACTTCCATGTTGCACACAATGTACACTTTGTACCTCATTGCATAATAGGTGATTTTTGACTGTGTTAGAGTGAACGTATTGGCAAGCTGATAGTTGCAGCATTTGAATGTTAGCTCCAAATGTTTTAAATGTTTACAACTTGGCAAGCCAATGAATACTCATACATTATTCTATAGTGTGGACATCAGGGTAACACAGGGAAAAAAACCCAAAATAATAAAGTTCACAGTGTTTTTTTTAAATCATCTTCTGGAGCATTCTTCAGATATAACAACTCTATGATACCCACTGGTGCAGATATTTTTGGGGGGCCTACATACTTAAGCAAACACACTCAATCTCACGTTCCCTCTCTCACAGACAAACTACTCTAAAAGACACTTGCTGAAAAACAAATTGTTGTTCATGGGAATTTTCCACAAATGACAGAGAGCAAGGTCAGGAAGTGCAAATAATATATTTCCCAGCTTGCCACCCCCACTTTCAGAAAAGGCACCTATTTTAGGAGTCTAAAATGATTGTGTAGATGTTTGCAGCTAAAATTAAATACATAGGAAAAATGTGTATTTATAAATAAAGCTGGGCATTGCTTCACAAGATAGACCCACGCTTAAACAAACTGTACGGTGGAACCTTTATAATCTGTCCAGTTTTAGCTAAGCACCATGTATATCTGCATGTCCATTTGATAGTCGTATCAGCAGTGCTCCTCCTACCTTCTTGGACCTGCTGCACTGCATTGGCTGCACCATCCAAAGTCTTTGTGCATAGCCAAAGTGGTTACCCACTGAGGGTAAGAAGCATGTAATGTCAGTCAACTTTATGACCATCGTAAGTCCACCATCAGAGTACTGGTGCATTCACACCGAGTTATCAGTGTGAACCCGCTTGAACTCAAAATAGCAAAGGTTAATACAGAAGTACTCGATTTGAGGCAATCTGCAGTTCTTTTTTAAGAACTCTGTGGTTTTTTTTTCTGAAGAATCTCCAACCCTGAAAAATTGTTGTGCTGAATTGTGTTCGTCTCACTCAAATTCCTAAATAACGATAAAGAGATAGGAAGTCTGCACGGGTGATGTAATGTATTTCGCAGTACTTATGTAATCTGTGGTGTAATTCACTTAATCAGGTAATGTAAACTGTCCACTCAGTTTATCTTGTATTGGAGTGGGTATTAGAGCTTCTTTTTACAGTTCAATCCACCAGGGATGGCTTGCCAGGGAAGTTTACATTCTGCCCCTCTATCTCTCCCTAGAGGACTGGCCTCATTCTTTTTTTTTTTTTTTTTTTTTTCTTTCTTTCAC
>VUQG01009673.1:4776-20832 GCA_015106755.1 Etia nguti | reverse complement strand
TCAGAATCAGAATCAGAATCAGAATCGTGTTTATTGGCCATGTATATGCACAGACACATACAAGGAATTTGGTTCCGGTAGATGGTGACTCTCATGCACAGCATTGTATATCTCAACAACGTAAGCAGCACAATTCACAATTCACACACACACACACACACACACACACACACACACACACACACACACACACACACACACACACACACACACACACACACACACACACACACACACACACACACACACAGCTACACATACATACACAAACCTACACAAGCTGTGTAAACCAACCATAAATAACCAATCTAAATCTTATATACATAAAATACATAAAGTGTGTAAAACTCTTTATGTAATGTCAGTTCTGGATTGTGTAATACTTGACAAGAATGGGCGTTAACTTAGCAAGTAAGTGTTTTGTATCCTTTGCTATAAAGTCTTCCTGCTTTGTAGAAATCAAATGATTTTCCATTCCTTCCTTGGGGATAAACACGCACTGAGCAAACTGCTGTCAGACTGAAATAAGCTGAAAAGATAAAAAAAAACAAAAAACTGAAGTACAAAGCACTTTATTCTTTCTTGTACAATTTTTGATGTTGCAAATAAATATTTCTGTAATTATCTCTGTAATGCTGTTCTCTGCTCACAGACACACACACACACACTCCTTTCTGGTATATGTACTGAACTCCTCTGCACTGTTTGCCATTCCTCTCCGCAGCCACTAGATGTCTCTGCAGCCATTTCCATCACATCAGGTTAAAATACAAAAAACACGGTCTGTTTGAGAAGTGTATCGCTGCTTTTAACTTGGCTCAGGAACTGTAAGCTAAATTTATAATTTTGTTTTTTTAAAAGACAAAACTATAAAAAAAAAAAAATCACTGGAAAAAATGATGTGATGACAGGCGATCAGTTTTTCAATTGTCTGCCTTTTTGCACTAGAGGGCATTGCACTGGGTGTGGCATCTCACAAGGGACACCACAATGGTGCCAGAGAGCTGAAGGCATCATCATTATAACACATCACTTGATAAACAGAGAGAAAATGTGACTCAGATTTTGATGGTTTTTGGTCTTTTTTTAAACTTATGTCCTGGAAATGTGATTTTTTTTAAATTTTTTATAGGATTCGTTTTTATTAACAGGAAAACTGTTATCAACCTCATTAAAGGTTTCACTGATGAGAAGACACAAGTTATGTTTGAATGATTTAAAAGGCACACGCTTTAAACTTACAGCAGCATTTCCTGCTGCATCAAAGATATTTGACACAAAAAAGCAACTATATTTTCAAATCACAGTAATCACAGCAGGCCATGGTACATATCACATGATTGGCTTTCAGTGCTACAAAACACAATCCTAGTGACTGATAAATGTTCAAAAGGCTCTAAAGTGTGCAGCCATCCAGAGTCACATGTCTGTTGTGCTTGCCGCTGAGATGGATGGTTTGAACAGACAGAAGAGAATCAAAGGAATCAGCAGAAACTCTGAATGAAAGCAAGTTAGTAAAATGTGAAATGACACACAACGTCAAACCAGGCTGATCATTATCTTTAAATGAATATCTGTTTGAATCAAAGGAACGGATTGACAACAGAAGCCCCCCCAAGGAGAACTTTTTATCCAAAATAGATTGTTTATACATATAAAGCACACATTTTGTTTCTGTATGCAAAGCACGGGTGGAGTTAGTGATAGCTGGGTTCTATTAAGTATCTTACAAAGCTATGTCAGTAACATGGGATGCATAAAAGCAGGGCTTTCGCTAAGTGGACTTCAGCTATTATCGATACAATCCGGAACTCTGACAATTCAAAATTTCTGCAGTATTTAGTGACTAAAAGAGATGATCTAAGGTTATATTTGAGGTTCTCTGTTCAGTGTCCAGGCATACTATACCATCATGCATTGTGATGAACAAAAAAGTAACAGACGGATGAGAGGAAGCAGCGAAACAACCTAAACTGATGACGATTAACAGTAGTTTTTTTAATAATTTAAGAAATTATTTTAGATAGTATTTCATTTATATAAAAAAGTATTTACTGTTTATTCATTTTGATCTGTCATATTTTATTTGTGTGACAGAAATAACATAATGGTTTTCTCAGGTGTATTTAAAAAGCTTTGAAATTGTTTTAAAACTATTTTGGAATCGGATCAATTCAAAACAACATTGGAGGATGGAGACATAACACTTTTTAAAATATTCTAGTCTTGGAGACTTCTAAACCTTCCAGATCTGATGACTTCATGATAATTTAGCCAAGAAAGTTTGAGAAATGAATCCAGGTACTGGAACTTCTTGTGCAATGGAGGCCAGAGCCCTCTGCTGGACAAGTACTAGAAATTTGTTCTTGACTGGACCTTTTTCATCGGTGACATTCTAACTCTAGTTTGATGGAAAAGATTGTCTGCAAAGAGGGAAGGGCTTAAAAACTGACTGGCTTCTAATAACTGCATGGACAGCAGTACCAGCAATCTTCTACACTTCTAGTCAAGCGTGCCTAGATGCGAACTCTCTAGGAATTTTATCCAACTATGCAAAATTACTGCTTCTGATAGCGTAAAAATGCAGAAAATCCAACATGACACAGACAAACAACAGTATGTTGATGCCATTTGGTCGCTGAATCAATGGAAGTTGATTTTAAGTCACAGTCAAAGATCCTGGAGCACTCTCCCAGGTGACACTGGTAGAGAGGTGGATTACAGCCTACACACTGACTATGGCCAAGTTAGAATCACATAGAGAGGTAAATATCCTTTTTGGAGTCTTAATGGTGTAAAACTGGTCCACTGATTTGCAATTCAGCAGGGTGTAGTGTCTTTCAGTTGCTGAGGTCTAAATACAGAGCAGACCTCCTAACGTTACACATTTGATGAGTAACTATGAAGGGAATCCAGCTTCTCAGTGCATAAGTTATTTCTGCAAATATGGATGCTTAATAAAAGGGGTCACACTGATGGGCTGCTTATAACATTAAGAACTGTGAGACCTTATAGCCGATATTAATATACTAATATCCAAAATACATTTTGTGGGTTTCTGATTAAATAATTTCTCTCAATTTTCCTGTCTTCTCACTGTCCAGATATCGCTGACTTCTTAATTATATGCCATCTCTGTCTGTCAGTCTAAAGCAAAGGCGACCTCTGAGCCTCAGGAGAAGTGGAGAGGCATTTCTGTCGGGGGGATGAAAAGAGGGACAGGAGGACGAAGGGGCAAGTTGCTCAGTAACCTCGGGCCTCGAGGCTATCAGCTTTTCATTAGCGAGTCAGTGAGTGAGTGAATGAGCGCAATCGTTGGAATGGTAAAATAGGAGAAGCCGTGCTGGGCCACGTCGGCTATTAGGGTGATTTGGGGGCTCCCACTGACTCCCATTGTGCATTGTCTCCAGAGTGAGCAAATGAGGCCCAACAGTAAGCCTTTGTGTGGGACATTTAACTGCCGTTTAGCATGCTAATTATGGGAAATGTGTGTTTCTCTGTGTGCCAGCAAGTATTCATCATGTTCTGGTCTCTTCCATCTCTCTCCTGGGATTTACACTCATCCAGCTCCTCTCTGTCTCCGTTTTCTATCTTTCCCCAAGGCACCAAGCCCCACTGATCTCAGAGTCACTGCCTGACCCCTGTTGAAGCTCCTTTCCTGTTGTGCCCGTCTTCTTCATTTTCTCTCTTTATTCCTAATCCCCCCCCCCGCTTTTTATTTATTTATTTTTTACTTATCAGCTGTTTCTGATTATGCCATGCTTGGATTCGTTTCGCTTTCACTCGATCATTCAAACATTAAGCCTCTCTTACAGTCTGTATAGGACATTATCCTCACATTTAGCCACGGAAAATTTCATTTTCAGACATGCCCTTCTTTGACGACTCCTTCTGAAAAGTTTAGCCTGCAGTTCCTCTGTATTTCTTTTTATGAATTATGGGTGTATGACTGTAGATTCCCAAATTATTTTGGCTTAAGAATTCCAACAATGAGGATGACAAACCTGTTTTCAAGATATACTTTTTCTTTAAACACATGAAAATCCAATCAAAATCTTAACCATTGGATTTTCTCATTTCAGCATTTCAATAAGGCTTGCATTTTAATAATATTATATATGATGGATGTAGCTTCCGGGTCTGAAAATGTGGAATCTGCATTCCTTCTAATGTCCAGAAGTGGGCGACACCTGTGGCTACATAAAGGGGTCTGATTCTATAGAAGCCTATGAGAAGATGTCCCTACTTCTTACTTGATTTACGACTTTAGTAAACACTTTCCAGTCTCAATCACTACCTGTAAGTCACACTCAAGACAAGATTATGTTTATTTTGTAAATGAAGCACTAATTGTTTATACCAGATCATAAATTATTTGCAAAAGTTTAACAAAATTATTGCCTAAACTGTTTAGGAATGACAGCCATTTTCATACAGGTTCCCACATTTTCAGAGACTCAAACATAATTGAACAATTAACTGACAAGCAGTTTCATGACCAGGTCAGGCGCTCTTTTTATTCAATGACAAATTACGCTGCTTTAGTTCTGGATTCAAAGTAATGAACTTTCATTTGGGTCACTGAAATTTTAAATGTGAGGTCCAAAGAAATGTTGATGTAAATGAACGAGGTCACCATTAGATTGAAAAAAACAAACTAGACCTATCAGAGAGATAGCAACAACTTTAGGAGTGGCCAACACAACAATTTAGCTCATTCTTACCATTCTGACCCGCTCAGCAACACCAAAAGACCTGAAAGACTATAGAAGACAACTGAAGTGCAGGATGAGAGAATTATTCCCATGGTTAAGAAAAAAAACTTCACAGCATCTAACCATGTCAAGAACACTCTTAGAGAGTTAGGAGTAACACTGTCAAAGTCTACAATCAAGAAACGCCTCAATGAATAGAAATACAAAGGGTTTGAATCATACCAGAATGACAGGAAATGAAAAGTCTAAATGAGACAAACTGTTCATGATCTATATCAGGGGTGGGGAACTCCAGGCCTCAAGGGCTGGGGTCCTGCAGGTTTTAGATCTCACCCTGTGTCAACACAACTGAATCAGATGATTAGTTCATTACCAGGCCTCTGGAGAACCTCAAGACATGATGAGGAGGTAATTTAACCATTTAAATCAGTTGTGTGGATCAAGGACACATCTAAAACCTGCAGGACACCTGCCCTTGAGGCCTGGAGTTCGACACCTCTGATCTATAGCGTCACCTGTCATCTGATCATCTGTCAGACATAGCAGAGATAGTTATGGCATGGGCATGGATGGCTGCCAATGGAACAGGGTCTCTAGTGTTTATTGATGATGTGACCGCTGACAGAAGCAGCAGGATAAACTGTGAAGTGCACAGGGCTGTACTCTCTGCTCAGATTCAGATTCAAATGCTGCAAAACTGATCAGGCAGTTCTTCGCAGTGCAAATGGACAATGACCCAAAGTGTGCTGCAAAAGCACCCCAAGCTTTTCTCAAGGCAAAGAAATCGGATATTCTTCATTGGTTGAGTCAGTCTCCTGATCTCATCCACTAAATGCCAGTAGAGCATGCTGTTCTTTTAAAGACAAAACTGAAGGGTGGGAGACCCACAAACAAGCACCAACTGAAGGTGGCTTCAGTAACACAGCATTTCATGATATCCATGCGTTCCAGGCCACACAATCCTTATATTTATGTTAGTTTGACCAATTACTTTTGAGTCTTGGGGGACTCAAAATGGGCGACTGTGTATAAAAATGCTAGTGCGATTTGATTTAAAATCCACCGTGGAGGCGTGCAGAGGCAGAAGTGCCAACCCCCCCCCCCAAAAAAAAATCACTATCCAAAACCCTATGGACCTGATTCTAAATGTTTCTGTAAATTCCTGGACGATAGGCTCCTGCAACCCTGTACTGGATCAGTGGAAGAAATTGACAAAATTCAGTTTAATATGTTTTTATCTTAATTTTGTTGTTGTTGTTGTTGTGTTGGTTCTTTTACTCCTCATGGGAGGCAAATTCAGAAACTGAATCTTACCATTACTAATTTTACTTTAGGATGCAAAGTGAACAGTTTTCACTGGTTGAAACAGGCCATTTGAATTTTCTCTTTACTTTGTTGAATGCTACATTTAAATGACTGTCTACAATCCATTTCCACAACAGATCCCTCATATGTGTGGCATTCACAGAGTTGAGTGTGTCTTCAGTATACAGTGAGCTGATGTCGGTTAAACAGCATTATGTCAGATAATTCGGAAGAAATTGAAAAAGCGCGACAGAATCAATAAGAAATGTCACTCACTGTTTACACAACAAGGACAGCTTTGTTGGACCTGATAACTGAACCATTACTTTGATGTTGTTTGTCATCTGAATGCTTTATACTGTGAGTAATGAAGTTACAGATGCTGAACTTCAATAATGTCCATTACTCAAGCCAGGAGACAAGTACTGTGGCTAACTGCTGTGCTGTGATATTTGCAGAAACATCATGGAAATAGGGAGCTTCATCTAAAGGAGAGGGCAATTAATTTTTCCTGTGGGGCCACCTTTGTGGAGGAGTGGACTCAGTTCTGCTCAGTATTATTATTATTTTTTAATCTGTTTATGAGCTTATTGGTGCAGCTTTCCACAATAGTTTCAGTTTTTCATGTGTACAATTGGAACCAAACGAACTAAAACCATGCACTGATCTTAGTTTTTGAGTGACCTTTGTAGGAAAGTCTGTGGTCCTTATAAAAATAAAGAAAAAGAAAATTAAAAAACAATTAGTTTGCAAAAATGAATTTGCAATTTGAGTTCACCAACTTTTGTAACACTGTAGCTACTAAACATTTACTTAAAAAGTGTTAACAAATCAAGCTTGCACGATAAAATAAATGATAACTAGTTCAATAATAGCCATCATATCTGCTGTATGGTGTATTCTACTTTATGCATCTATGTTGTTTAAGTGTGAGCATTTATTCCTGATCCTTCAAAAATAGCATTCAAATTTTAAACCTGACAAATCTGATGTTTATTTTCTTATATGCACAGTTTTAAATTTGATGCCAGCAACGCATTTAAAAAAAAGCTGAGGCAGTGGTTTGATTACCCATGATGCATCATCTGTTCTGCCGGCATTTGGGGACTGAGGCGATCATCTGCTACAGTTCTACAAGTGAATCATTTTACGCATTGTTGTTTAATATCCAATTTTCAGCTTATCAACAGATCAGGGAAAGCTTTGTTGTATTTTTCACTTCATAATGCAACAAATATTTTTCAGTGGGTGACAACAGACAAGCCATTTTAGCAGCTCGGCTCTTAGTTTGCAGCAATGCTGCTGTAATACACACAGGATAAGGTTTGGGATTGGGTTGCTGAAACATGCAATGTTTTTTCTTGCATACATTTTTTCAGCATTAATGGCGCCTTCAAAACTTATACAGACTTAATGCACTAATACACACCAAAAATGCCTGTATGCTTGTAAGCTCCCTCCTCAATTTAGGACACTGTGAAAAAAAACAATCAACAAATAAATATTGTTTGGTGTGGACACAGTTTAATTCAGTTTTATTTATACGTCACCAATTCGCAATAGCAGTCACCTCAAGGCACCTTATATTGTAAGATACAGACCCTACAATATAAGAAAGAAACCCCAACAATCAGACGACGCCCTCTGAGCAAGCACTTGGCAACAGCGGGAAGGAAAAACTGCATTTTAACAGGAAGAAACTTCTGGCAGAACCAGGCTCAGGGTAGGCTGCCATCTGCTGTGACGGATTTGAGTTGTGGGGACAGAGACGGGATAAAAGACCATTAATAAAATTGAGGTGTATAAAAACACAGAGAGTGAAAAGAGGTGAGTGAAGAAGAAATGCTAAGTCCATCACAAACCAGCTAAGGCCAAGAAAGGCCGGCATTTGTGGTCGATTTTTTCTTTGCATGGATCATTTTTAATCTGCATTTGTGCATTAAACAAAGAATGAAGTTCCTGAGCCTCTACAGTTATTTCCACTAAAGGATCATTTCTGTTTCAAATGAAGTGATGTACGATCAGTGACATTTTTTTTTTCAGTTGACCCAGATGCTTTTTGCTTAGATGTGTCCACCCTTGGCTTCTCTCTCTTTTTTTAGTAATTACAATATTTTTCTAGCTATGTTTTTTTAAACGTATTGAGTAGATTTAAATGATCTGTAAAATAATTGCATTCTATTTTTATTTACATCTTACACACCAAAGTAAGGATTGTAATTTGCACATCTACCTAAATGTTGAAGTTAGGTGTATGTTTACATGCATGTGGACAAGTATGTGTATTTCAGTGTGTGTGTGTGTATATGAGCAGCTGTGGGCCCGGCGTTTGAACTCTAGCTCACATGGGCTGAGCGAGGGAGGGCTGCAGGGTGAGAAGCTGATAGGAGAGGGGACTGATGCTCGACAAACTCGCCATCTCCCTCTCCCCTTTCATCTCCCTCTCCCAGCATCAAACAACAGACTCTTTCATTCAGGCAACTTTGCAGCAGCCACCCCCAGACCCTCGAGGCCCCCACCCTTTCACGCTGCTTAATTCCATGTTCCGAGAAAAACTCATGATTGGAAAATGACTTTTTTTTTATCCTTCTTCTTTTCCATATCTCTTCTTAAGAAGCATCGGCCCTCTTCCTCTTCTCCCTGACTCTGGTTTTCTGTCTATCATCAAAACAACTCATGTCCTGTAAACACAAAACAAGTAAAACCCAGGTCAGCCCTCTCCCAGCACTGGACTACACAGTGATGGTTCAGAGCACTTCCAGTGAGCTTTCAGTGACTGATTCGGTTAAGATGCATGAACATTACATTACGATCACAGAAATAATGTTACCATGTTTACTGTTGTGCTTTTGAATGCAGCTGATCAGAAAAGAAGGAGCAACTAATATAATAGTTTGAACACTGAGCAATAAACATGTGACGATGTCTTCATTCTATACACCCTTCAGAACAACCTCTAAAGCTGTATAACTTAAATGTGAACCTGTCATAAAATGTAAAAACATAACCTAGAGTATGTTTAGCAGTGTTTGGTGAATGGGACATTATCAAACCCTGACATCAATGAGTGAATCTTTGAATGTATTCACTTTTAGAAAAGACTATAAATGGATTCTGTACAAAACAACTAACACAGGCTATTACACCAGTCCTGCAATAACACCACCTTTCATTAGAGTTGCACTGGAGTTAATCCAATGTTATGATCATTTTGGAGGCTGTAGTTTATCAATGCTAGTTCTAATTTTATATTACCAGGTAATCTCCCAGTTTACATTTATTTAGAATGTGTACAGTGAAATAAGGTAAGTAGAATATCTTAAATTGATATAAAATGTCATCTGTAAAACACGGCGGAGGTACTATCATGGTTTGGGGCTGCATTTCAGCCAGTGGTGTCAGGGATCTTGTCAAAATTGACTGAATCATGAACACAGAAAAATACCATCAGACTTTGATCCACCGTGCAATACCATCTGAAAAGTGTCTGATTGGCAACAGCTTCATTTTTTAACATGACAATGATGCCAAACACACTGCCAATACAATACAAATAAAAGCATACCTGCATAGAAACCAGTCATGGATTGGCCTCCCCAGAGCCCAGACCTCAACATTATTGAAGCAGTGACAGAAAATGGAACAAAAAACATTCAACAACCAAAGAGAAGAAAACACGGAAAACTATTCCTGAAAACGGCTTAAAGAAATGATAAGAAAGCTGCCTCAGAGAGATCAGAGTGTGTTGAGGAATAAAGGTGGTCATGTCAGATATCAACCTTAAAGTTTGTTAGAATTATACAAACTGTTGTTGTTTTTGTATCATATGCTGTATTTCCATATGTGTCTGAGTACATGGAAAGGTACATTAAGTACCTTTTGCATGGTACGGAATGAGTTGAACTATATAGAATGATTAACTGTAAATTCTACAGTATCAAACTCACTGCAGTTACTGAGTAAATACACTCCATTACTTTCCATCACTTGTGTTTGTACGTATCTGAAAAGCATGTTGTTGTCCTCAGCCACCAAAATGTCAAGCTAAATAAGTTATTTAGTAAGACTTTTGTTTGGTGACCAAGGGTAAAATAGTCTGAGAGAATCATTAAAAAATGAAAATTTCAGGAAGAAACATCATTGCTGTGCGATGATGTCCCAAACAGCAATCAGCCAGAAATGGAGCAGAGACATCTGAACAAAGGGGACCCTTGTTCCCCGCTGAATTCTTGAACATCATTTTCTACATTTTCCTGCAAATGACTCAATCTCCACATCCCTCGCCTCTCATTCCGCCCAATTATCATTTTTCAAGTGTGTCCCCTCATCCTACAGAGATGGGTTGTTTGGGAGTTTCCAAATATTACCGTGAAATCTGTGTATATGTACAGGCCCTTCAAAAATTTAACACACACATATATGTATATATAGGTAGATACATATTATATTGTCTCGTATATGCAGAAACTGGTAGATATTTTTAAAAAAAATCATAATAATATGACTGAGTTTTCTCACAGAAGAGACAGATGCAAATGATACAAGGCACCATTGAGGTTAATCTTTCTCTTACTCCTTCTGCATCATCCCTCTTTTTGTACTGTGTCTCTTGTTGCAGTCACAGCTGCAGCCGGGCTCAGCAGGCCATGGATTTGTGGGCTTCTCTTGGTGGATACAAAAGGATCATGCGATGCAGTAAACTGCAGCCACAGAATGCATTTCTTTCCAATCAATGTGTACACAGTAAAAAGATATTTTCTTATCATTTCAAATATAGGCATCTGTTTGATGAATCACTATGTGCTGCATACTGTTTTTACTGTAAGTGCAAGAGACAAAAGCTTCTGAGCTAACAGCCCCTTTTAGTAAAAACAAAATGAAGCTGCATAAGGGGGTAAAACTAATGTCAATAAACAGATGGTTAAATGAATCTATCATGGCAATAACCAGTTTTCCGCTTTTCTTACAGTGATTTCTTTGAGTCTTTTAATATTATGCACCATAGACTAGTTTCTGCAATTTCTTCTTATTTTTAAATTGTTGAACTATTTGCCCCACAGTGTTTCAGAGTTGTGAACTCCTCCTCATGTTTTCAAAAGACTCAGCCTGACTGGGAGGCTTTTTTCTTTTTTAAACCAATCACATTGCTGACCTGTTTCCAGTTCATTAAGAGTGAGATGGGGTTTAAGTTCCTGGTGCCTTCATGTTATAAACACCATTTGCCCTTTTTCTGATTTCTTAGTTTTTTGCATGTTTGTTAAATTTAAATGTTTCAGATTATCCATCAAATTTTAATATTAGATGAAGATAATCTTAGTAAATATAAAATGTAGAGTTTAAATTTGCATTATTTAATTGTATTTATTAAGGGGGGAAAAGCAATTCCGTCCTCTTGTTAAATCATGACCTGACTATGATTAACAGTTTTTTGGAAAGCTGAACTTAATTTAACCAGGCCTGATGTGAAGTTGGCTAAAAGATCTCAAAAAGGAACAGATCATGCCAAAATCTAAAGAAATAGCTGAGAAACAAAGACATTGACATTTATCAGTCTGGAAAGGGTTACAAAGCCATTTTTAGGCTTTGGGATTTGAGTGAACCGTGGTGATAAGTGTCCGGCCTACCAAGATTACTCCAAGAACGCACGAACGTCTCATCCAGGAGGTTATAAAATAACCCAGAACAGCATCTAAAGAACTGCAGGCCTCCCTTCCCAGAGTTCATGATTCAACAATAAGAAAGAGACTGGACAAAAATGGCATCATATGAGATTTCTAAGATGAAAACTGATGATGATTTCCAAGACTTCTGGGAAAATATTCTTTGGACTGATGAGGCAAAAGCTTAACTTTTTGGAAAGTTTGAGTCCTGTTACATCTGGCGTAAAACTAACATATTTCATAAAAGGACGTCATACAAACAGTCAAACACGGTGATGGTGGTGTGATGATCTGGGGCTGTTTACTGCTTCAGGACCTGGATGACTTGCTGTAATTGCTGCTTTTTACCAGAAAATGTCGAAGGAGAGTGTCCAGCCATTAGTTTCTGCTGTAAAGTTTAAGCACAGCAGGTTATGCTGCAGGGCAATGATCCAAAACACACCAGCTTGCCCACCTCTGAATGGTTTAAAGGAAACAAGTTTAACGTTATGGAGTAGCGTAGTCAAAAGTCTGTACTTAAATCTGATTGAGAAGTTTTGGCATGACCTTAAACAGACTGTTTATGCTGGTAAATACGCCAATGTGGCTGAATTACGACAAGTCTGCAAATAAGAGTGGGCCAAAATTCCTCTTTCACAGTGATGTGAAAGAGTCATTGGCAGTTATCACAAACACTTCATTGCAGTTCTTGCTGCCAAGGGAGGCACAACCTGTTATTAGGTTTAAAAGGCGATTACTTTTGCACAGAGGGTCAGAGAGACTTGGATAGCTTTTCTTTCTTCCCTTAATAACTGAAATCATCATTCAAAAACAGCATTTTGTATTTTCATGTGTTATCTTTGTCTAATATGTAAGTGAGACAAATATGCAAATAAATAAGAAATCAGGAAGAGGGCAAATACTTTTTCACAGTTAATCTGTTAATTTTTTTGTGTTTTTAACGTTGCTGTTTTAGCGACGCCTGTAGCATTCTCTCTGATCTCCTTTTTGTTTTCTTGACATGTTTACCATGTCTCTGTGAGTATTGTCCAGTCTCTGTTTTTGGTATCTGAAGAGAATGGATGCCTGCTCAATTAACTGCAAAACAAATCTATCTTAGAGCATCAATAAAAATGTTTGCCCATAATGCACAGCACCATGTTAGGTGACAACAGCATTTCAGCACAAACCCCCCTTATACTATCATACTGGTGAGGCATGATGATTTGGGCTTTTTTGCAGCCACAGGACCTGAGCACCTTTCAGTCAGAGTCAACTACAAACTCTTCTGTATAACAAAGTACTCTAGAGTCAAATGAGCAGCCATCTATCCAACAGCTAACGCTTGGCATAACAGGACAATGATCCTAAGCACAGCAGCAAATCTACAACAGAATGGCAGAAAAAGAAAAGAGTCCAGGTGTTGCAATGATCCAGTCAAAGTCCAGGCCTCATCCCAATTAAAAGGCTGCAGTTGCACCTTAGAGAGCTGTAGATAAATTAATGCCTGCTAACCTCAATGAACTCAAACAACGCTATACAGAAGAGTGGGCCCAAACTGATAAAAATCATACAGAAAAGTATCACTTCAAGTTATTCCTACTAAAGGTGTTTCTAAGATCTACTGGGGTGCACTTAGTTTTTCATACGACTGTATATGCACTTTGTCAGCATGTGCAGTAGTTTTGTGAAACATGATCAGATCACTGTGAAGGCAGGTGTTTGTAAAGCATGCAGTCCCCTCTGAATATCCCTCATTTTTGCAGTTGGTGCAGTTTACTACACAGGAGCTTCTCGCCATAAACCTGACTCTGTTAGATAAGAAGAGTGCTACTTTCTGTGCCTCAGTTAACACAACATTTCCCCTCTAAGAGTCATGTGACAGCTGAATTACATTTGTTGTTTGAACTTGCTTTAAGGAGTGATTGGCTGGATCACGACTGTGCCTAAAAAATGTTAAGATATGGGAATTTGGACCAGTGTGGTGGTCTGCCACTGCATCGATCCCACTTGCCTTTTGCAAGTGAAAATCTAAAATATGTCCTGGTTCACAAACAAGTGGAATGAGGATTAAAGAATACCAACAAAGAACAGCCACAGATAATTAAATGGTCCCTCTCTCCATCTCACCTGGGGCCCTTACACCATTACCCCCACCCACTCCAACACCAGCACTGCATTTCGACCCACACCCCCCACCTCAACCCCCATATATCAATTTCCTTTAGATGTTCCCCCTCACACAATTGAAGTAACTAGAGTCTTTCCTTTTGGCGGGCCGTGGAGAGATGAAGCAGAACACACAATGGCCTATTCATTTAGGTAACAACACACACAAACACACACAAACTTTAAGCACATAGACTTTCATGTAAACACATTGTACCCACATATAACACACTCACACAGCATCCCACCTCACTCCCCAGCTGCAGTAAAAGTCCCCCAACTCACCCAGCCTTACAAACTGGTAAAGAGAACAGGAGCTTTGGTGGTATAGGCACAAAGATTGGATTCACTGGTGGCCAAAGGGAGACAGATTTAAACGAAGCACAGCTGCAGGAATTTAAGAAAGATGGATGAAAGGAAAACATGAGGAAGAATGATAGATTAAATTATTTTTATTATCTATTTGAAGATCCCTTGATAATATAAATTGGATGTAACTGATATGTATCACTCCTATAAAATGAACATAAATTGTAAAAGCTCCGTTATTTACAGCGTTTGGCTTTGATGTGGGATTACTGCAGGCTAGTTTTAATTTGGAGGAATGATCTAATGTGCAGAATGAATAATAATAATGAAACCAGGATGAAACTCCCACAAAGTTCTTGGGAAAGCCTCTGAATCCTTACCGATTCCAGCTGTGCCACTGCCTGGCTGACCCTGACCTCTTTAGGAAAATTAAAGAGGAATCTATCAGTATCTTGGTATTATACTCTCTATTACTCAGACTTGAGTGAATTTGTCAAAAAAATATATATAAAAAAACGAGTTGATTACATTTGTAATGACTTAATAACTGCACTATTAACTTTGCACCGGATCCTTCTGCAAGGTTCACTGACCTACTTCAACGGTGGGATACTGAAACACCTGCTGTTTGCTGCACAGGTGCACGAAAGAAAAGAGAAAATGTGATTAGGGTTAAGTTATGTTCTGAGCATCACAGAGACCTGGGGACTTACTGAATGTGTTACTCTTCTCCAACAGTGGCATGTAACATATTTCAGAGACCTCAGGACATGTTAAATAAGTCTAAAGAATCACATTTTTGCATTGTCTTTTGTTTAAATGAGCCTAAAAGTAATGTGACTATTTTTTGGAAAAACAAAACAAACAAACAAACAAAAAACCCCAAAACGACAATATAGTTTAAGATAAAGGAACAGTGCACCAAGTAACATGCATGAAAAAAGATGTTTAAATATGTAAATACATATTTAAATATGTTAAGTATGTATCTTTGTGATTTAGTTGACTACCTTCATACAGTTAATAAAGCCTTTATTAACCAGTGCAAAGTCAGTTCAGTTCACACAAATCCCAAAATAGATGTGGTGAACTTATTTATTAATGAAAATGATCTAATATTCGATATCCCTACGAACCTCTAAATAAAAGTAAATCTGGCTTTATTTAAATTTTAGTTTCATTTGTATCCACATTTAATGACTTTAAGAATGATCTTTTATGTCATATTCATTCAGTGGGGTTATTACCACAACCATGATACTTAAGCATGAACTATGATTATTGTTTCATTAATGTTCATATGATAATAATGTGTATAATTGTGTATTTGTTGTCCTGATATGCTTTCGAACAGGAGCTTTAATGTTACACTAAAATGCATTTTCATTTCGAATTTATTAATAAAAAAAACCACATTAAATAAAAATGCATCGTTGATGAATTTGACTGACAGCATTATCCTCTTCATTATTATTTTAAATTTTATTTACCTCATTGATTGCGAAATGAAAAACTAACATTGTGACAGCCCTTTGCAGAAATATAGACGATTCTGAAGGTTTGAATGTGTCTTCATATATGTTTTAAAACCTTATATATTTTAACTTTTGTGCTATTTCTGCGTAGTGATATACTAGTTTATAGACGCTAACATAACCTGACACTAAAGACTAGACACGACATGATATGAAATATCTCTGTGATGTTTGAAAACAATACTTAATCATTTTGTTCCTACTACTTTTTAACAGTGGAAAATTGAGTTGACACAAAGTTTGAAACTGAGCTTCGCAACTATTAAAAATTATAAATTACATTTTTTTTCTCCACTTATTCTTCCAGCGTTTACACCGCTGTACAAAGCTACATTGAGTGGTCGGCTGTGAGGGGATTCTAGCATGACCCTGCGGCTCACACAC